>BMAC01000133.1:1356428-1386819 GCA_014905375.1 Phtheirospermum japonicum
ACTACTAAAGGCTAGAATGTACACAAACTTAAAAGAAAAACAAGAAAGGGTTAGAAGGTCGTGGGTTGCCTCCCACGAAGCGCGTTTAGTTAACGTCGTTCGCTCGACGACCCTGGTTCGATGATCAAGACCTCGTCGGGGGCAAGTCACTCAGGCTCTCCTCCTCTACGATCATAGGCTCGAGAGATTTTGTTTGCAACACGCTATGCCGGTAAGGTTTGACTCGGGCGCCATTCACTTGGAATCGATCATCCGTCTTTGGGTCGATTAACGTCACAGCTCCGAATGGGGATACCTTCTCGATTTTGTACGGCCCGCTCCATTTGGACATAAGCTTCCCGGGAAACATGGCAAGGCGAGTGTTATAAAGGAGTACTTGCATTCCGTCCTCTAACTCTTTTGGTACGAGCTTCTTATCGTGGAGCAGCTTCGTTTTCTCCTTGTACAGACGGGCGTTATCAAACGCCTCGTTTCGTAATTCTTCGAGCTCCTCCAGTTGGAGTTTTCTCCCCTCTCCGGCCTACTTCAAATCAAAGTTACACGCTCGGATCGCCCACCACGCTCTATTCTCCATTTCCACCGGTAGATGGCATGACTTTCCATACACCAGACGATAGGGACTCATTCCAATAACCGTCTTATAGGCCGTACGGATGGACCCCAAAGCATCGGTGAGCTTCGTTGACCACTCCTTCCAGTTCGGTTGCACAGTTTTCTCGAGAATGTTTTTGATTTGGCGATTACTTGTCTCGACCTGCCCGGCTGTTTGCGGATGGTAAGGAGTAGAAACCTTGTGCACGACTCCATAGTTCTTCAACACTCGTTCAAGTAGTTTGTTGTTAAAATGCTTGCCACCATCGCTGATTAGCACCCTCGGAACTCCGAATCGGCTGAATATGTTGCTCCGAACAAACTTTACTACTGTATCTCCATCATTCCTCCTTGCCGGGATTGCTTCTATCCATTTAGAGACGTAATCCACCGCAACCAATATGTATTCATACTCGTAAGATTTCGGGAAAGGACCCATGAAGTCGATCCCCCAGACATCGAATATCTCGACGACCAAGTTATACGTCATCGGCATCTCATTCCGCTTTCCGATACTACCCGTTCGTTGGCATCGATCGCACCTTTGACAATGCTCGTGAGCATCCTTGAAAAGATTAGGCCAATAGAAACCTGACTGGAGAACTTTGTAAGCGGTCTTTTGGCCACCGAAATGCCCTCCAACTAGATGATCATGGCAATGAGTCAATATCTCCTCTTTTTCCTCTTCCGGAATGCACCTTCTCAACATACCATCCTTTCCGATTTTAAACATAAGAGGGTCGTCCCAATAATAACCTCGACAAGTGGCAAGAAACCTCCTCCTCTCTTGATGAGACAGGTCCGAACGGAGCACCCCGCTAGCAAGGTAGTTAGCAATATCGGCATACCATGGTGTGACGGACACACCGAAAAGGTTCTCGTGAGCTTGGTTTTCTCCGATGAGTGGGGACACTTTCTCTCTATTCCCGACCTCCAAATGAGAGAGGTGGTCGGCGACTACGTTCTCGCACCCTTTTCTATCCCTGATCTCCACGTCGAACTCCTGAAGTAGAAGGATCCACCGGATTAGCCTCGGCTTCGCTTGAGGCTTGTTGAAAAGATGTCGTAGTGCCGCATGATCGCTATGTGTAATCACCCTCGACCCAACGATATATGATCGGAACTTCTCGAGCGAGTAAACCACGGCAAGTAGCTCCTTTTTGGTGGTTGTGTAGTTCCTCTGTGCTTCATTGAGCATAAGACTTGTGTAGTAGACGACCCAGAGGATTTTGTCGACTCGTTGCCCTAGGACGGCCCCCACCGCTTCGTTCGACGCATCGCACATTATTTAGAACGGGAGGGACCAATCCGGGGCTATCACCACGGGAGTAGAAGTCAAGCTTTTCTTCAATGAATCGAACGCTGCTAAACAAGCATCATCAAACACAAACGGGACGTCGGCGCTAAGTAAATGGCACAAGGGGCGGCTAAGCTTCGAGAAGTCCTTAATGAACCTCCTATAGAACCCCGCATGACCGAGGAAGCTTCGCACTCCCTTCACGTTGATCGGTGGGGGAAATTTCCCAATCACGCCGATCTTTGCCTTGTCGACCTCGATCCCCTTGGAAGAAACCACATGCCCCAAAACTATTCCACTTCTCACCATGAAGTGACTTTTATCCCAACTCAAAGTAAGGTGGTTCTCCACACATCTCTCCAAAACACTTGACAAATGATCGAGACACTCATCGAAAGTAGAGCCGTAGATAGAAAAATTGTCCATGAAAACCTCCATGTACTTGTCGAGCATGTCGGAAAAGATCGAGAGCATGCACCGTTGAAAGGTAGCTGGTGCATTGCACAAGCCGAAGGGCATGCGTCGGAAAGCGTATGTGCCGAAAGGGCACGTGAACGTCGTCTTGGATTAGTCCTCCGGTGAGATAGCGATTTGGTAGTATCCTGACAATCCATCGAGAAAACAATACGAATGATGCCTCGCGAGCTTGCCCAACATCTGGTCAATGAATGGGAGTGGGAAGTGGTCCTTCTTCGTGGCGGCGTTGAGCTTTCGGAAGCCTATACACATTCTCCAACCGGTGGTCGCACGGGTCGTCACACGCTCGCCCCGTTCATTCTCAATCACGGTTATTCCGCTTTTCTTCGGCACCATGTGGACTGGGCTCACCCATTCACTATCCCTGATCGGGAATATCAAACCTTCGGCTACAAGTTTCAATATTTCACCCTTCATAATCTCAATCAAGTTCGGGTTCAATCGTCGTTGGCACTCCCTTGATTGTTTCACTCCATCTTGGAGGATGATCCGATGCATACAAGTAGAGGGGCTTATCCCCTTCATGTCACCAAGGCTCCACCCTATCGCCTTCTTGTTCTTTTTCAAAACTTCCACCAAACGTGCCTCGTCTCTCGGGGGAAGCTCGGCATAGATGATCACGGGTTTTGTTTCTCCACTTTCCAAGTAAACGTACTTGAGATGGCTCGGGAGAGTCTTGAGCTCCGGTTTTGGCATAAGGGTCGGTTCTATGCTTGATATCTCAAATATTTCTACCACTCCCTCCGATCGAAGCGCTAGCCACTCGTCGTTCTCAACATTCTCGTTCACAACCTCCCGAGCGACTTCCTCAACTAGTTCGTGTATCGGGTCGATCATAGCACAATCGGCATGGAAGGAGGAAGGCGGAACGGCTCCCAAGTCGTGGATCGAGAAGTTAACTGTATCTCCCAAAATCGAGAAAGATAACTTCCCATTTTTCACATCGATCAAAGTGTTCGTCGTGGCCATGAAGGGCCGACCAAGTAAGATAGTGTGTTCTCGGCCTTCGTTGCTCACCTCCCCGACGTTCAGTATAACAAAATGCACAGGCACGATGAGGCTTCCCACCTGTACCAAAACATCCTCGACCACGCCCTTCGGGTATCGGACTGATCGGTCGGCCAGTTGCAAACACATTCTCGTCTCCTTGAGGTCGCCCAACTCCAACTGTTTAAAGATAGAGTATGGCATCATGTTTATTCCCGCGCCGAGGTCTAGCATCCCTCGAGTCTCCTTGCCATTTCCGAGGGTAATCTTGATAGAAAAGCTTCCCGGATCACCCTCTTTATGTGGGAGAGAGTTGCTAAAGGCAATGCTTGCCGCGTTCGAGATGCATATCTTCTCATTCTCCTCGAATCGTCGTTTCTTGGATGTGAGCTCCTTGAAAAACTTCGTGTAAGCGGGAATATTTCGGATTATGTCGAGCAAAGGGAGGTTAATGTTAACCTTTGATAGCATCTTGTATAGCTCGAGGAATTGGTCGTCTTGCTTTGTCGGTCGGATACGGCTCGGATATGGAATCGGAGGTCGGTACGATGCGGTGGACTTATGTAACCCCCCGTCAGCCTGGGACCCCTTCACCTCACCACTAGAGAGTGATGTGGGAGAGCTAGGAGCGGCTACGGGCTCGTTCGAATCTGGAAGAACACGATCTTCTTGAACACTTGTTGAAGGTCCGTCGTCGGGTAGGGCGACCTTGTTGTCTACCACCTTGCCACTTCGGAGAATGGTCACGGCTTGAGCTTGGGCCGGTTGACTTGGTAGCTTGTCCTTGTCCCGTGCTTGTTTTAGTTCGTTGACATCCGTAGCTATTTGCCCCATTTGTGTCTCCAAACTCAAGAGCCGTTTGCTTAGCTCGGTTAAGACGGATTCGAGGTTCGATTGTCGCGGTCTCGGATTGTCTTGGGGAGCGTGGAAACGGTGCTTGATGAGGCGGAAAAGGTGGTCGAGCGGCATATGGGACTTGGGGGCGCGTTTGTTGAGCTTGTTGTGCCATCGGGGGTCCAGGTGGAGTTTGAGTATTCGTTGGTTCCTTCCACCTAAAGTTAGGGTGGTTCCTCCAACCGGGATTATATTTTGGGGCGTAAGGATCGTTGTTGCTTAGAAAACCTCCCCGATTTGCTTGGTATCCTTAGATCGCGTATGCTTGCTCGTCGAACTCGTTCGTTTGCCCATAGTTAATCGGGCATGCACTAGCTCCATTCCCCGGCATTTCGCACGTAGTGCACGTCTCTATTGAGCTCGGATGTTTCTTGGTGAGCGAGGCTATTTGATTTTCTAGCTCGACAATCTTACGGGCCCACTCGGGCCCCTCTTTTGTCGAGACCTCTTTCACGTGTTCCTTTTGTTCCAAAATACTCATGTGATGATCGTCGGCGGCCATGTTAACAAAGATGTCGTATAGTTCTCTCGTCGAGCGGCCGACCAAGTTCCCTCCAGCGGCATTGTTCACCATGCGTTTTAATGCGAACGCCAATCCGTTATAGAAGAACTGATTCAAGAAGTCGCCGGTAAACTGATGGTGTGGGCATTTAGTAAGGTATCCTTTGAATCGCTCCCATGCCTCGTAGAAAGTTTCGTCGCTCGCTTGTCGGAACGAAGCAATCTTAGCTCGAAAGTCGGCCGTCTTCTCTTGAGAATAGTATTCCTCCCTGAATCGTTCGGTGACCATATCCCAATTGGTAAGGGAGTCGGACGGAAATTTCATGAGCCAATCAACGGCCTTGTCCTTCATCGTGTAAGGGAAACATCTCATCTTGATTTGGTCGATATGAATTCCTTGGTGCGGAAAGCTCGACACCGTATAGGAAAATATTCGTAGGAATTGCATAGCGTCTTCTTGCGGTAAGCCGTGGAACGTGGGTAGTCGGTTTAGGTCTATAGGCCGCAAATCGTATTCGAGAGCCTCGGGGCTCAATCGAATACAAGAGGAGAAGTCGCCCATGTACGGTCTCGACATCTCCTTGATACTATTAGTAGGACCCCCGTCGGGTGTGGCGAAAGGGTGTCCTCCGATATCACGAACGGCATATGGGTTTTCATTAACGGGCGGCGCTCATGGAAAATCTTGGGGTATCGGGTTTCGGAATTGGGGCACGGGCCCGGTCGGATGAGGGAATCGTGGCTCGTGCCTGTGGGGGGCGTAGTGTGGGCCTTGATGAAACTGCCTCGGAACTTGGAACGACGGTTGATACGCGTACGGCGGCCCTTCAATGATCGGACCTCGGTAGGGCGTCCCGTGAAATTGAGAATTCGAACTTTGGGGGTCCTGGTTCGCAAAACCATTTCCCCCTTGGTCGAACGTCGTCGCATAGACGGGTTCTGGGTCTTGAAGAGCCGCGGCTTGAGGTGCCGGCGTGGGTTTGGTCGATATTGGCGGGTGCGGAACCCCTTGGTTGTCGTGGGCAGGGGCMGGAGGCGTTGGGTTTTCGACCGGAGTGGCCATAGTTGGGTCTTCTATCACCGGTGATAATAAGGGAGGCAACGGGACGTCGGACGTGTTTCGCCTAATTGCGGCTCGTGCGTCTCGTCGCAACCTCTCGGGGTTTGGCAAGAATGGGGTCAACGGGACGTCGGACGTGTTTCGCCTAATTGCGGCTCTTGCGTCTCGTCGCAACCTCTCGGGGTTCGGCAAGAATGGGGTCAACTCCTGTCTGAGCGATCACCGACCTTGCATACACAACAACAACAAAAGATCACGCGTATCGAATGTAAAACAATTAACTAACTACTATTTACAATAACAATAAGAGTAATTAAGAACGCCATTGGCCTTAATCCATCCCCGGCAACGGCGCCAAATTTTTGATCGATGGATTCTCGACGCTCTAATTTGAGAATCCGTCTCCGCAAGAGTACGGAGCCGGTTGTAGGGCGGCGAGTTCTTCCCGAGTCGTGTCTCTCGAGGATGGATGTTATCGGCTTATCGATTTCTTATTTGCTCTTATCGTCGATTGAAATTAAACTAATCTAAACTAGAAAAGCAGTAGTCATTGATTTGGTTTCAGTTTTTATAACTAAACTTTCGAATTGAAATAGAAGTTTTGAAAACATTAAAATGTGAAAAGGAAATTAAAGCTTATTTTAAAACGATTAATCTAAACTAATTAACTAAGAAAGCTCATAATTTAAATTAGGGAAATGGAGGGAAAATTAAAGTCWAGCTTATTTAAAAAGTCAACATTAATCTAACAAAAATCAAAGCTTTAAAAAGGAAGATTTTATAAAACTTTTAAAAACTTAGAAATTGATCTAAACAACTTAACAACTTAAAAGCATAAGTTCAAAAGCTAGAAAGCTATCAAATGAAAATAGAAGATTGATAATCAAAATAACAACTAAATTACGATCCAAGCATCAACACAAGATTAAAAGAAATAACATGAAATTAAAACTATATTATAGAAAGATATTACCAAGAGTATGATTCACAAAAGCTTGAAATGGAAAGCTTGAAAGCTTCTTCACAAAAGAAATCTAAACCGAAGCTTCAACAACTACCTAATTAAGATCTAACACTTAACTAAGGTAAAACTAATGAACTAACTAATTTCTAGGATTTTAATTGATCAAAATGAAAAGGAAAATATGAAGTTGAGTTTTTGGGAGCAAGAGCTCTGAACCAGGCCCTTGCTGCAAGTTGTCTGTGAATGAAATGACGTCTCCTGATTAATACATCTCATAGGGGCAAAAACGTCCAAAAGTGGCAAAAAATCTGCTTTTCAGTCGATCGACTGTAAAGCAGTCGATCGACTGGTAGTCGATCGGTCAAGTCGCCTGTCGATCGACTGCGCTGTCAAAACGGCCAAAAGTCCCTGGAATCCAGTCGATTTTGGAGTTCCAATCGATCGACTGCAGTCGATCGGCCACGTCGGCAGTCGATCGACTGCAGTGTAAAAGATGGCCAAAAGCCCTGGAATCCAGTCGATTTTGGAGTTCCAGTCGATCGACTAGAAGGGCAGTCGATCGACTGAACTCCAGTCGGTCGACTGGATTGCTGCACCCGGCTCGATTCCTCGTTCTTTTCACGTCCGCCGGTTTATCGAACCTCATCCGTTGCGCTTCCTTGCTTGTCCGTCCATTCTCAATTCGAGTAAAAATGATCCCAAATGAGCGCGGGCCCCCCTTGGACGTCCCACGGCCAAGAGAAAAATGAAATAGTGAAAAACTACGAAAACTAATAATAAAACGTACAAAAATACGAAAACCTAGAAATAACGAAAAACGGCCAACTCGACTCCTAAAACACCTAAAAGCAAGAAAAATACACACAACGTGATACAAAAACGGTAGGAAAAATATATACAAAAACGTGCAAATCAGGGTGTACGGCGCTAGCCAGGAGGTTTCGTCCCTCCAATAATAGTTTTCAATATTACTTTAAAAAATGATGTTGGTTTTGAGAAGTTTTAAATTGTTGGTGATGGTGGTTTTTAAATACCGTGGTGATCGGTACGTGGGTGTTGTGTTTAAGATATATATTTTGGTTTGTTTATATTATTTACATGTTGTGATTTATTGGTTGATGTATACGTTGGTGATGGTGTGGATTATAGCGTCAGCCGGGAGGTTTCGTCCCTCCAACAACAAAGTTTAAAATAATTTTGATACAAAATATAATCTTTATTTCTATACTCAGACAATATACCTTAGACTCGTTTGTGATTTAGTATCGAATAGAGATTTTGATACTAAATCCCGAATCGTCCCCTTATTTGGACAGTTTGAGTGATTGTAATATGGCTTATCTTATGTGTATGTTTTTTTACTATAAGATTCTTGTTTAGTAACTCTCTTTTGTTCTCGGGTGCACTGCAATATATGTGTACTGAGCTAAAGGGAGATGATGCCGAAATTCTTAGTCAAGAAAACTCATATACTAAGACGGTGTATTACTAGAAAATCACGTTCTTGAATGGGATAAGGCCCTTACAAATAATTCAATCATTTTCTAGCCACCTTCATGCTGCCCATTTTTCAATACGATTCAATCATTTTCTAGCCACCCTCATGCGGCCCATTTTTCAATAAATCAATATAACAAATGTATAATGATAGGATGAATTTCAATTTTAGTTCAATGTACAAACGAATCACCAACGACTTCTTATCCCCACAATTTATGGATGGAGTCGAGAGCTTTATTGAATTTGCTCAAGCACATTCCAACATAAGGACGAAGAGAGGTTGAAGTATCCTTGTAATCTAAGTAGATGTAGGAATCATACGTTTCTCGGCATCAATGAGATTAATTATCACTTGGTTAGACACAGATTCAAACCGAATTACCATATATGGATTTACCGCGGAGAAAGTCAGCCCGCCACTTCTCGATGCCGTCACGATTCTCACGTTAGAAGACCCTCTTACATCGCTTTTGAAGAATCATCAAACGTGTATATTGATAGGGTTCAAGATGCAGCTAGTCCCGATTTTGACGTGGTTGCCAAAATGGAAGAGTTATCGAACCTTGAGGCCCAGAAATTTTATGACATGTTGAAAGCTGGAAATAAGCCATTGTATCCGGGATGCAAGGGACACACTCAGTTTTTATTAGTTTATCGTATCATGAATTTGAAGTCATAGAATCACATGGGGCAGTCGAGTATGATTATTACGCTTGTCTCATTGAAATTGTGCAACTCGAATACACCGAGCGAATGGAGAAAAACCCACTATTATTCAAGTGCGACTGGTTTGATCCAATTCCTACAGGCACAAAAGTCCATCCACTTTATAAGCTTGTCGATAGAGCTGGAAATTATTGTCCGACCCAGCCCAATTTTAGCTAGGCTTGGGCTTTAGAACCTCTAGTCTAAAGAAATTAGGGAGTTTTTAGCCCGGCCCGACTTGGCCCGCAAAATGCACTACATTTTCTATAATGGGTCGGGCATGGGCTGATGAAATCATGGCCCGATATTTTGGGCTGGCCTTGCCCAGTTTTAGTGGTTGGCTTGACGATCTCGGGCGGAGTTGGCCCTGCACAGCCCATTGCCAGCTCCACTTGTCGATATCAATCATAAGCGTAGGTTCAATCGATATGAGCCTTTTGTACTTGCTGCCCAGGCTGTACAAGTATACTATTGTGCGTAACCAAGTTTGATACAAAACAAGTGGGAGCAACGTGTAAAATCAAGGCGAGATCAAATATTGAGTTTATCGAGCCTCTACCAGAGCAATCATTTTAAGAGGAATATGTAGATACATGCAATCCAAATTAACCGGATGATGTCGATTTCCAGTTCCACGACCCCACTGATAATGGCATGGATGAACTTGGTGATGAGGTAGATGATGATACAGAATAAGAGTTACTCATCGATCAAGACACATACGAAGATGAGTTTGGTGATAGCATTAATAGTGAAAGTGGTTGTTCACATGATTAGTTTGGTTGAAATATATGTAAATTGTTCATATTGTAAAACGCTCTTATTAAAACTAATTTATTTATGTTTATATTTATTAAAATGGTTGAGATATAGTGGTATTTTGTAAAATGCAAGTGTTATATTTACTTTTATTAGATGCCGAGAGGTCGTGGATGGGGATCCAGTCTAGGTTGATCTGATATGGAGTCAGCTAATCATTTAGCTGATTTTTATGATGATCACTATAAGAAAATAGGAAAATACCAGCTAAATTTTACCAATGGACAACATCGGTTGGTAATTTTTATGGAATACCAACTGAATGCAAATGGAATAATATTTTTATTTTATTTAATCATTACTTTAGTTATTTTGGAGATAGATTACTAATCTGTTAGTAACTAGAAACGAAGCGAGATTCTGTTGCTAATTAGCAATATATATATCCGTTGGTAAATTATTTTTCCATTTGCTTTTTTAAATATACCAACGAATACTAATCTTTTGGTACTTAGGCAATGTTTTTTGTTCATTTTTATTAAAATTACAAATGGGTAAGTAATTTGTTGGTAATAAGGCTATTTTACCAATAATTATGTATCTGTTGGTAATGTAAATAAAATTAATATCACCTCACCTCTCCTCTTGTTTTTTTCTCATTCTCACCTTGGTTTTCAATCAGACAAGAAGAAACTTAATCGAATAAATGAGTTTTGATGGTTTTGAGGAGGATTAAGGAGAAACCTCCTTCGTTTAATAAGCTGAGTGCCGGGGAGAACTTTTGTTGTGATATATTTAATTTGTGTAATTTTGTATCAATTTGTTGTAATTTTGATGTATTTGGTGTTGTAAACGTAGAGTATAAATGGGAGGAAAAGGAGAGATTAGGGCAGAAGGAAAATTTTTAGGTGAGGATAATGTAATTCTTAGCTTGCATTACATTAAATATCTTCCCCTATTATAACCATAGGGGGGGGGGGAGGGAACATTTAAATAAGGTGCCTTAATTGAAATAATTAAAACAAGCTTTATAATAAGGTCCACTAACATAACAATAGTCCTAGACTATTAATATTTAATTGGAATCCCAATTTTGCGGCCCAACAACCATGTCTTGTTCCAGTCCACCATGTAACCTGGTGACCCGATCTGCATCCGTTTCCCTTTCCTTATCCATACCTTTACCCGTCTCTCTCTCCACAAACCTAATAATCGCTCCTTTATCCTTAATCCGATTCATTTCCCCATCCTTCTTGCCAAATTCGCCCGCTCCTGCATTCTCCAGCCTTACCTCCATAACAATACCTTCCCGATTTTCAGATCCTTGACCGCAAGGATCGAAAGTTGGGAGCTTTTTTGCAACTAGCTACCTATCTTCCCACGAAGTCATATCCAAATTTGGGTTTCCCCACTCCACAAGCAATTGCTCAATTTCCTCCCCCTTTCTGTTGATAATTCGCTCGCCTAAAACTCGGTGGGGTGCAATTCAAAAAATTCCTTCAGCGTCGACCTCCGACAGCTCTTCAAGAGGTAAAGTATCTGCTTTAATTTTCTTCTTCAGCAAAGATACATGGAAAACTGGGTGTATTTTGGATTCTTCTGGTAATTGCAACTTATAGGCCACTTTCCCAATCTTTTGTATCACAGTGTATGGGCCGTAGTATTTGGAAGCCAGCTTCAGGTTCTTGCGGAGGTGCAGGGAGCTTTGCTTGTAAGGCTGGAGTTTCAGGTATACCTCATCGCCTAGCTCAAATTGCATGTCTGTTCTGGTCTTGTCTGCATTTATCTTCATGCGATTTTGTGCATGCATTAGGTTTTCCTTGATCAGTTTGAGCATGATTTGTCTCTTTTACATTAGGTCCTTAGCCTCTCCATTTTGTGCATCCAAATAGGGTCCTATAGATAGGATATGAGTTGCATATTCATATAGGGCCTGAAAAGGTGTCATTTTTAACCCAGTGTGGTAGTTTGTGTTATACCAGTGTTCAGCAAGTGAAATCCACTTGGTCCATTATCTGGGAGCAGTACTAGTCATGCATCTTAGGTAGTTTTCAAGAAATTGATTCAGCCTCTCTGTCTACCCATCTGTATGGGGGTGATAGGCTGATGAAAGATTGAGCCTTACCCATAGCATCTTGAATAGGTCCTTCCAGAATGTGCTAGTAAAAACCTTATCTCTGTCTGATATGATGCTTACTGGTAGGCCATGCAGCTTGTAGATGGTGTCTAGAAATAGATTGGCTATGGACTGTGCTGTGTAGGGGTGAGAGAGTGCTGATTTGTACTTTTTTGTACGCATTTCTTGTTACCTTTTTGTGTCGCATTCACGTGTATTTTGCTTGCATTTACGGGTTTTAGGAGTCGTTTCGGCCTATTTGTTAGTTTTAGGTTTTTATTGCCTTTGTGCGGTTTTTAGTCATTTTTCGTACATTTTTACCCTTTTTCGTATTTTTGGCTGTAGGATGACCAAGCGGAGCCCGCGCACATTTAGAGGCATCCCACTCGACTCGGATTGGAACGGGTAAAGCAAGGGAGCACAGTGCAAATGAGGAGCGACTACCGGCGGACGACAGGAGCGGAAACGAGAAAATGAGCTGGAGCTGCTGGTCAGTCGATGGACTGTACTCCAGTCGATCGACTGAGTTGTAGTCGATCGACTGGTCGGTCGACTGAGGGGTTGAAATCGACTGGAGTCCAGTGTGTTCGGAGAATTTTTGAAAGCAGTCGATCGACTGAACCCTAGTCGATCGACTGCCAGTCGATCGACTGCTCCTCAATCGATGGACTGAGACGCAGTCCAGCTCGGGATTTTATCACTTTTTGACGTTTTTACCCCTGCATTTTTGTATAAATAAGCCCAGCTCTCCTACCTTATCCATAACCCCTCCTTGGTTGAATTTGGGGCTTGGCTCCATTTCTTCCAAGCTTATCTTTTGCTTTTAAACCCTAGTTTACAATTCCTTAGTATAGTGTAGTTAGCTTAGTAGTTAATCTAGTTATCTTAGTTAGTTATTTTCTAGTTAGTAGTTAGTTAGTTGTTATTAAGCAAGTGTTGGAGTGAGTGACACCTCCTTCATTTATGGAGCTTGTAATTTGAAGATTTGGAGCTTTGATTTAAATGCAATTGGTAATTTCCTTTCCTTTAATTTCCCTTGTGATGTTATTGATGATTGTTGTTATTGATGTTGTGTTGGTTTTTAGGTTTAGTTTGTGTTGTTGTTCTTGCCTTGTTCTTCAATTTCTCACTTCTAGATTTTAGTTTGTTCATGTTCTTGAAAAAACTCCATTAATGCTCTTTTCAAGCTTTTTTACCTCTTTTAGTTAGACAAACTTTTAGCTCTTAAAAGATGTATGAGTTTTTCTTCTTTGGTAATTTGTCTTGTTCAATTTTAAACCCTTTGACTTTTCTCAAATTCAAATGCTTTTGATTTTCCCTCCATGAATCCTCTTTTAATTGTGAGATTTATTTGATGCAATTAGTTTAGAAATTAGGGGTTTAGGATTTAGGTTCGTTTAGAACCATTAATCGGAGCTTGTCGAGAATTGGGATTGACGACCTCAATGCTTGATCGACATTTGGGATTGACAACCCCGAATTATGGATTAAGTGCTCGGCAAAAACCGATTAATCGTGGAGATGAACCGAACACCCTAAACCCTCGTTCTCTTTATTTTAATTAAAGTCCCCTTTTTAATTCAAGCTTTAGCATAAAACTTAACCCAAAACAATGACTTAATGCTTTCTAAGGAGTAGATTAGTGTAACTTAGATTAACAAGAGATTAACTAAAACACCGAACGCCTATTATATCTATCCTCGAGAGACACGACTCGGGAAAGCTTACCGCTCTACAATCGACTCCGTACTATTGCGGAGAAGATTTCTTAGAGTGCTAAGAATTCTTTGATCAAGTTCTATGAAGTGGCCATACTTAGTAAACCTATCAATCACTACCAAGATCACATCTTTCCCCCTTATTTAGGCAAGCCCTCTACAAAATCCATTGATATATGTGTCCAGGCCTGTTCAAGAATGGGTAGGGGCTGTAATAGCCCAGAATGCCCTTCATTATCTGGTTTGTTCCTCATGCATACATCACATGATTGCACCATCTTAGCAACATCACCCTGCATCTTAGTCAAATAGAAGACCCCTTTCAGCCTCATGTAAGTACCATTTACCTCAGAGTGGCCACCATAAGATGATTCATGCATAACTGATAATATCTGTCTCCTGACCTTGTCATCATGTCTCACCACTAGTCTGCCTTTGTACCTCAGTATTCCCACATTAGCTGTGTATTCTGAAAAAAGGGCAGGACTTAGACTCTTAGCAGTTAGGATCTTAGTACAGTGAGGGTCATCAGCATAGGTAGCTACCACATCTTGCACCCAATCTGGAATCACCTGAGTGATAGCCTCGCATCTGTTCTCAACTTCCTATCTTCTCTTGATTAAGCATCTGCTTCTCTATTCTCAACCCCTTTTCTATATTGTATCTCATAGTCCAGCCCTAAGAGTTTAGTGATCCATCTTTGTTGCATTGGTGACCTCACCCTTTGGTCCAACAAATGTTTCAAAGCTTGCTCGATAGTTCTGATAATAAACTTATGCCCCTGTAGGTAATACCTCCATCTCTGAATAGCCATTAGAACAGCTAGGAACTCTGTCTCATAAACAGACATGCTCTGGTTCTTGGGACAGAGTGTCTTGCTCATGTAGGCAATAGGTTTACCTTGTTGCATTAAGACATCACCCACCCCATGCCCACTAGCATCAGTTTCCAAAATAAAAGGTTGGGTATAGTCAGGTAGGGTCAAGATAGGAGTAGAAATCATGGCCCTCTTTAGCTCTTGAAAAGCATCCCCAGCTTCACTTCCCCATCTAAATTGATTTTTCTTAACTAAGGTTATAAGTGGTTTGCAGATGATACCATACCCTTTGACAAACCTTCTATAATAGCCTGTTAACCCTAGGAAACCCCTTAATTTCTTGACAGTGGTAGGCCTAGGCCAGTTAATCATACACTTCACCTTGTTTGGATCAGTAGACACCCCCACCTCAGATATGACATGCCCTAAATACTCAATTTGTTTTTGTCCAAACTGACATTTACTCCTTTTAGGAAACAGAGTGTTACTTCTCAGTAGGGTTAACACTTCCTCTAGGTGCTTAAGATGTGTGACTCCCATTCCTTGCTGTAAACCAATATGTCATCAAAAAATACCAATGCATACTTTCTCAAACACCCTTGAAGACTTGGTTCATTAAGGACTAGAAAGTTGCAGGAGCATTACACAGCCCAAAGAGCATCACTAAAAACTCATAGTAACCATGGTGGGTGCTGAATGCAGTGAGATACCTGTGCTCTGGACTCATCAAAATCTGAAAATAGCCTAATCTTAGGTTAATTTTAAAGAAGTACTTGGCACCAGATAGTTCATCAAGCAGTTCCTCAATTATTGGAATAGGGTAGTGATTCTTTACTGTCAGTTCATTTAGGTATCTGTAGTCTACACACATCCTCCATGTTGCATCCTTCTTTTTCACCAACAGAACTAGAGATGCAAAATGGCTTTTACTATTCTGTATCATGCCTGATTCTAACAACTCCTGTACAATCTTCTCAATCCCATCCTTATGGTTGTGGGAGATCCTGTAGGGGTATTGATGTTTAGGCACACTCCCAGGTTTAAGAGTAATGTGATGTTCGACTCCCCTGCTGGGTGGCAGCCCTTTGGGTTAAAAAACATCCTCAAACCTTTCCAGTAGTTCAGTTAGTTCCTTGTCCTCCTTGCATTCATGCTTAGTGGTATGCAGCACATAAATTCCCTCCACCTGTTCATCATAATCATTATGTATTAATTCAAAAAGGGAGTCTCGGTAATAAGTTGGCAGTGGGTTGTGTCAGTCAGAGCCTTCAACCTAATCCTCTTCCCTCCTAGGTTCACTGTCACTGACATAGCCTGATAATCCATCTCAATAAAGGTGTTCTCCTTAAGCCAATCCCCTCCTAGTATAATATCACATAATTCATGTTGCAAGAGACTCAAGGGGTACCTAAATGTGTAGTTCTGCATTTTCCATATAAATCCCTCATCCTGTTGGGAGCTCAACAACTTCTGTTCATTAGCCACCTTAACCAAGATAGGTTTAGTGGGTCCAACATTACACCCTAGTTCTCTGGCAGTTGACTCCTTAATAAATCTTAAGGTGCTCCCTGAGTCCAGCAGTACTTGTAATTTCTTGTCACCACAATATCCCACAAACCTCATGGTGGTTGGGCTACCCTCTCCTCCTATAGAATTTAAGGACATTTGTACCTCTTCAACAAGATTCATCTCACTCTCTCCTTCATTACCAATGCTGTCTGTGTAGGAATAAGCCAACTCCTCCTACCCAGTCATCATCATATAATTCACCCAATGTTTGCACCTGTGCCCCACTACAAACTTCTCATCACAGTTATAACAAAGTCCTTTCTCCCTTCTTACAGCCATTTCTACAGATGTGAGTAGCCTTGCTGGTGGTTTGTTTTGGGTGGGCAGGGTTTGTCTGTAAGAGGTTGGGATTGTAGGATTAGTGATTTTTTTATTGTGGAAAGGAGTGGGAGAGTAGTTTCTGTTAGGCCCTTTAATCCTTTTTGTAATTGCCTCAACGGTTAGCAACTGTTTCCTCCCTAGCTCAATGGTTTGCTGAAGGGAATTTGGTTCAAACATGTTGACAAAAGCCTGCAAGTCTTCATCAAGCCCATTAATGAAGCTTGCTATGAAATATTCCTCTATGTATCCCCTCTGATTCATCATTAACATACAGGCCCTCAGCTCTTCAAACCTTTCTACATAATCCTCATATGATCCACTGTGCTTGAGTTTGTTGAATTCACTAATAATTTTAGTTTCCTTCAGTTTATCAAACTTAGCATCAATCACTTCAATGAACTGGTTCCAGGTGAGTTCAGTGCCCCCTGAATTGTATTTGAAACCACTGGGCAACCTTCCCTTCAAAGTACATAGTAGCTAGTGTGACCTTCTGTGCATCTGGAATGTTGGGTATTAGCTTAAAATACCCATTGCATTTGAGAACCCAAGCTCTAGGGTTTACGCCATCAAACCTAGGAAAATCAATCTTAGGCAGGGGGTTGATGATTTGAGAGTGTTGCTGTTCTTGTTCTATTTTTATTCTGCCTCTAGCTCTTGATGTTGTCCTTGAGTGTGCTCCTTCATGAAAATGGTCTGTGTGGGGAGATCTAAGAATGGACTCTTCTTGAGATTATGCTTTTCCCTTGCCCATATTGAGTAGATGTAGCTGCATGGTAGCTAGGGTTTTGGTGGGATGATCAAACTTGTCAATGAACCCAGTTTTTAATTCTTGCATCCCTGTTTTGATCTCAGTGATTTGCTCTAGTATTTCTTGTTCTTTTGCTGCTCTTTTCATATTTTCAACCTAGAAACTGATTTCAAATTTTCTGTGCATTTCTAGCATTTCCTTCAGTCTGGTCCCTTCTCCCATTGCCATGGATGAATGGGCTCTAGATACCAAGTGTTGTGATATATTTAATTTATGTAATATTGTATCAACTTGTTGTAATTTTGATGTATTTGGTGCTGTAAACGTAGAGTATAAATGGGAGAAAAATGAGAGATTAGGGAAGAAGGAAAATTGGTAGGTGAGGATAATGTAATTCTTACCTTGCATTCCACAAAATATCTTCCCCTATTTATAACCATTGGGGGGGACCATTTAACATAAGGTTCCCTAATTTAAATAATTAAAACAAGCTTTATAATAAGGTCCACTAACATAACAATAGTCCCAGCCCATTAATATTTAATTGGAAGCCCAATTCTGCGGCCCAATAACCTTATCTTGTTCCAGTCCACCATATAACTCGGTGACCCAATCTACATCCGTTTCCCTTTCCTTATCCATACCTTTACCCGTCTCTCTCTCCACAAACCTAAAAAGCGCTCCTTTATCCTCAGTCTGATCCATTTCCCCGTCCTTCTTGCCAAATTCGCCCGCTCCTACATTCTCCGGCCTTACCTCCATAACAACTTTTCATCGGGTAAGGCTAAGGGTTTCTCGATCTGTTTGATTGCTATTTTGAAAGAAGTGGAGAAGTTAGATTCAAAGTTGGAGGCTGAAGTTAGGGAGCTTGTTGATGGTGTTTTAGTGTTAGATTACACGGTGCTGGTGGTGGCATGAGTTCAAACTGCTTAGTCTTCAGCTGTGGAATTGGTAAAATTATATGATTTGTTTATTTAGTTGATTCATACTTGTTTTTGGGGTGAAACAGTGAGCATAAGTGATTTAGTAAGTTAAAATTAGATATCTACGACAAATCAAGAAATGTATTCATGAGCAATCAATTTCACTGTAATCATGAATTATTTTGTGGGCAGTACACATTTTTGACTTGGAAGTCCAAGGTTTTGTGTTATTATTTTTATCCTCACATTTGGTGTTATTATTTTATTAAAAAAAGATTACAAGGTTTTGTATTTATCTTAACGTTTTGATGGATGAAGTTCATTCATAACTATGTAGGATGTAATTTTGGTGTGAAGATTCGTAATTTCAGGTTCTTGTCTACGCGATTTAGCGGGACTCTATTAGGTTGAATTCTTTTGTTTTACAGTATATTTATTTACCATGATATTCGGCTTTCGTTATTGTGTACTAGCGTTTCCTAATTGATGCTTTGTCCTTTTTACCCATTCAGGCAATGTAAAACTCTTTTTTACCCACAAGAGAACAAAACATATTTTCTACCCATTTTCAATAGGAAAAGACTAAAATATCCAAATTTGGTTTGAAGGAATTAATGAGGATAAAATTTCCCAATCGCTTATATGTTTAACTCGTCCAATTTTGTTTAAAAATCGGTGATTTTGAGGCGATTTCGGTTGGGAGAATCAAGATTAGAGTTCTCCGTATGCACACTGTAAGTTCTTCAGTTTTGTATTTGAAATTTATCACCATTTGACTTTCCAATAATTCTTAGGGTTTTTATGTTTCTCATACGCTACAGTATTTATCCTCATTTTGAAGGTGGAAATGTAATTCAGGTTGAGCAGTATCATTTGCACTGGTCAACCCTAACATGACCTCTCGCCCCAAACACTATTAACTACTTGACCCAAGCATATTTATACTACTCGAAATAAACTTAGAAAAATTTGTCGACCCTAACATGACCTCTCGCCCCAAACATTATTAATTACTCGACCCAAACCTATATATACTACTTGAACCAAACTTAGAAAAAATACTGGTCGTCCCTAACATTACCTCTCGCCCCAAACATTATTTAGTACTCGACCTAAATGTTGTTATACTACTCGAACCGAACATAAATAAATATTGTTCGACCCTAACATGACCTCTCGCCCCAAATATTATTTACTACTCGACCCAAACTTATTTTACTAATCGAACCAAACATAAAAAAATACTGTCAGATACAAACATAACCTCTCGCCCAAAAACTTATTTACTACTCGACCCAAACTTTTTTGTACTACTCGAACCAAACATAGAAATATGGTGTTCGGTCCAAACTTAACCTCTCTCCCCAAGACCATATATTTTCACCTCTCGCCCCAAATACATATACCTTTATTATTACCTATTAAAATTAATTATGATTTTGATTTTGGAACAAATATCATGGTGGACGGAGGATGTGAAGTTAACTATTGTGCATCGCGGTTATTGGGATAGAAAAGATTACATGCTTGTGGAAGAGACGATCACTTACGTATCATTACATGATATGAGTTATGATGCATTTTAAGATGTGATTCACTCGACAGTGAGGGGTGATAGGAGAACAACTTAGTATTCATTGCATTGTTTGATGCCGAATGAAGAAGGAGAAACTTAGAAAATTGTTATATTGTC
Organism: Phtheirospermum japonicum; assembly: GCA_014905375.1. Taxonomy (NCBI): domain Eukaryota; kingdom Viridiplantae; phylum Streptophyta; class Magnoliopsida; order Lamiales; family Orobanchaceae; genus Phtheirospermum; species Phtheirospermum japonicum. Next base: position 1,376,069 of record BMAC01000133.1, read on the forward strand.
AATTCGTGATCTACAACGTGTCGTGATGCAAACTCGTAAAGTTTATGTTACGGTAGAATCAAAACAACAACCATTTAATTGCGGAAAAAATTTCGGCAGTGGAAACTCTAGTTCTCAGCAAGCGAGGGGTGAAATTGTGGGTACTCGAACTCCATTTAGCCACGACAATATAACGGGAGTGGTCAATCCATTTCCATTCGACTACAATTAAACACAACAAGTGAGTGGAACCTGGAATGCTTCTGAACGTGCACATATTTTACCAAATCCTATGTCGGATATCCCGGGTTCGAGTAAAGCGACTTATGAAGCTTTTGGTGTGGGAAATCCTCGCGCGGGTGTCCAAAATCATGAAATTCACTATGACAGAGTACTCAAAGAGTCTGATGAAGATGAAGGAGATGCAGAATATGTCGACTATGGAGCGGATGATGAAAATGAGGACGATGATTGCACAAAGAGTGATGAACATGAAGTGGGAAATGAAGATGATGATATTGCCTTCGATTCCGAGGTATTGCAAAAGTTAATATATGATGAACTGATATGGGAAGTTGATGAATACTTCATTGAAGAGACCATAAATCATAGTGAGAGTGATAATTCAATACCTACAGATGTTCCAATTAAAGATAATTCGGATAATAGAACGTTCTATCATACTGGGCAAAGAGTGCGAAAACCACCTCCCTTAGTTAATAATGAGGGGGATATCCATGCCGAGTCAAGGACAAGTACTTGGACAATACTTGGAGAATTATTTCATAATAATTATTTCGATCCGGTCCAGTTTGAGCAAGAGAATGGTTATCATGAGAATGTTGGTCGTGGCCTTTATGTTTGCGTAACCTTTTAGAATAAATCTGATCTTCAAGTTGCGGTTGGAGTGTATAATGCAACACAAAAATATGCTTATCGAGTGAAGGCATCTTGTGCACAACGGTACTATTTCATATGCAAGTATCGAGGTTGCGGGTTTCTGTTACGCGCATACTCAAAAGAAGGAGGCACTTGGAAGATGACAAGATTTAACCCTGAGCACACTTGTCAGTTTATACAAGTATAAGTGCACCAAGATAATTTCCTTCTAGAATTATCGCTGCGCTCTATGCACCCAAATTAATCAGGGAAGGTCGTTTGCTTTGGGCTAAAGAAATTCAAGATGATATAGAGACTGGCACGGGATAAATATCTTTTATAATAAGGTAATAAAATCTCATCATTTGGCCCATGCAATGATATACGGCGATCACCAATAGTCTTGGGAAATATTGCCTTCTTATCTCTACATGATTCGACAAGAGAATTCTAGCTCGGTGACTAGTTTTGAGACTAATGACGATGGTACATTTAAGTACACTTTTGTATCCTTATCTACATCTATTTTCACATTTAAAGAAGGTTACAGATGTGTTATTGTTGTTAATGGTACACATTTGAAAGGGAGATATAAGGGTATAATGTTTGTTGCTGCAACTGAAGATGGAAATGAGCAGATAGTTCCACTTGCCGTCGGTATTGGTGATATAGAGAACGATGCGTCATGGTGCTGGTTTATGAAGCAATTGCATGATACTTTTAGGTGTCAGAAGGACTTGGTGATCGTCTCAGATGCTCACAAAAGTGTAGAAAATGCAATTAGAGATGTGTATCCCCCGACAGTGCATCATGGGTTGTGTGCTTTCCACCTCTAGATGAACATGCGTCGTTACCGATCTGAAAATGTTCTTTTATTCAAGAGAGAAACACATACATATAGAGATTCGGTGTACGATACATCTATGAAAAGCATAAAATAGAAAGACCCAATTGCCTGATGGAAGCTTGTTCGTGCAAAGCCAAGAAAATGGGCACGTGTTCATTGTCCAGTGCGTCGTTACGGGTTCATGACGTCAAATACTGGTGAGAACTTGGATTCCAATTACTCTGAGCAAGAAAACTACCGGTGTGTTCTATGCTTTAAGTTGTACGTAATATTCTGTAGGTTTGGTTTAACGAAAGACTAGATGCAACAGAGAAGATTGACCACGAACTATCACCAGTAGTTACAAAAAAGTTACTGGAATTAAGGGATTTTGGACAGCGTATGCGGGTGTCTACGATTAGTACAACTCAATTTAATGTGAAAGGCGCGGCTCGCTCATACATTTTTGATTTACGACAATGAACATGCACGTGTTCTGTATTCCAACACGACTTGATCCCGTATGTGCATACCTTGAAAGTCATTTGGTAATATTTTTTTCCAGTAAATATTTTATATTTTTTTCCTTACCGAACTTCTTTAAACACGATCCCCTTTTTTTTTAAATTTTGTAGAGAGTCGAACCAATATATTTTTGGGTATGTTCACGAGTATTATAAATCAAGCAATATACGCAAGTTATATTCTCCGATAGTGATGCCAGTGCCACACCCATGTGATTGGTTTGTCCCGACCGCTGTCCGACAACATATTGTACTTCCACCGGAAAATCTAAGATAAGCTGGACGTCCTAGAGTGATGAGATATTCATCTGTGTGTGAGCGTACAAGACGCCGCCGCACACAAGCATGTTCTAGGTGCAAAGGGACTTATCACAATCGTGCTACATGAACTTACAAGAATCCTGTAAAACTGCCACTCCAAGTAGCACATCTCACCGTGAATGTCATCCCATAAGGTGTGGTAATTTTGGCGAAAATGGACATCGGCGTAATAGATGTTAAGTTCAAGTATTCAATCATTACAGTGGCAATTATTTTAATTTGTACGGGATTAATATGTACTTTATTGACTGAAACAATATTTATTGTAGTGTTATTACTTTATTCAAATGCAATATTGTATTATTTTTCTTATGTTATATGTCTAACATTTTTTTAATTTTAATATTATATTTAAAATTAAATATAATATTCATAATATATATAAGGTGATAGGAGAATACATATAATTAAACTAAAGAGGAAAGAGGAAATCTAAACCTTGAGAACATAAATCAATTATTAAATAATTTGTGGTGAGTTGTAGAAATAGCTTAGGGCGAGTACTGTTGTTTGTTTCTAACCGTACATCTCAAGTTTAGTTGAATATTAGTGTCTTATTTAATTTATACTATCTACCTTTTAGTAGTTAATAATAGATTCATAATCAAACACAATAATAATATATAACAACCATAATGTAAAATAAAAACATAACACTCGAGCAACAAATGCACGACTTGTGGTAGAAGACACTAACATTCTTCAAGCCGATAATAATAACATCAAAAGCCTACTAATTGTTGCATTTGTTCCTTGTCTGTGAAGTACCTTCGCCGCGCGAGTAATCGAACATTGGTCGTTGAGGCATACGTGATTTTGGAATAAAGCTTAGTCGTTGCATAAATAATGTGCCCATCCCTTTCAGGAATAGTGGCTCTTGTTCCATTCTATAAACTGCTGATAATTCAGGATCAACCTAGTCACAAAGAAATTGCTTCTTAAATATGAATTTAGGAATAGACTGTTGATAACACAAAGTTGAATACATACATGTGCAAAATCCATCTATTGTTGCTCGGTTGCATGCACAACTTTTGATTCAGGATCCCAAGTGACACCCGGGGTTTGAATGATTTGCTTGGAGAAGGTATAACAATGTTTAAGGTGTTTGACATGTTGACTAACCTCATTGTAAGTTAGCTTAATCGAGAATTATTAAATGACCACAGATCTCGCAGCCAATATGGCATAAGAAATGAAAAAATCACTAAGTCAACTAACTCGACTAAAATTGAACAAGATTTGTTTCATATAATACAAGATTTTCATATTACATCTCATAAATCAAACTTTTTATCGTACAATATAACAAATTTTAACATTATATGAGAATTGAACAATAAATAAAAAGTAGAAGGTTTTTTCAAACTAAATTCCATTTTTGTGTAGAATAACGAATACATCACCTTAAAACTCCTTCCCTGTTGCTAGACTTTGTGAGGTGGGTGCCCGGTATTTGGGATAAATTTGATGCATAGGGCTTTTGTTTGTTTTTTTGTGTTGTTTGGTTTTAGAGCGGTGCTTTTATCCTCTTTCTACTATAAATGTGGCAGATGATAGGGTTTTCAAACCAGGGGTAAATAGGTCATACTGTTCAATTAAAAAGACTACACATTTTTTGGACGAGCAGTTGCACGTGAACCCAGGGCTGAGCCTTGCACGTTAAATGTTTGGGACAAAATGTATACATAATTTGGTGCAATTTCCCATGCCAGTCTTACTGTTCATTCCTCCCCTTAGGCACGTGACATTGTTGTTGTTCACCTTATGGGTTGAGTTGTATGAAAAGACCACAGACTTCACCGATCCAAGACACCAGCTGTCATACTGTTCAATTGAAAAAACTACACATTTTTGAGACGAGCAATTGCACGTGAATCCAGGGCTGTTCAAACTGCTCAATTGAAAAGACTACACAACTGTACAGTTGAATTGTACAATTTACTCTTACGCATGTGACACCAAATAGTGAAAAGAGTACACAATTAATTGCATTGTATAATTTACTCTTACGCATGTGACACCAAACAGTGAAAAGACTAAACAATTGTACAATTGCATTGTTATTGTTCACATATATTTACAAACAACCAAAACTAAATACGAAGTATTAAAATGATGGGGTCCAGTTGGCATGTGAAATCTAACAACGACATGACAACACACTGCAACAGTTGCATCACTGGTGCCGATAATATTTTCAGTTTCATAATGTTTGAGAAGATCGAACAACTTCTTTACTATATTTTCAACTTTAAATGGAGATAAATTAAATGGTTAGACAACACACATACATCTTAGCTTATTGTATCTATATAAACATGATGAAAAACAATCAATGAAACATAAATTAATACACTATCAAATCATCTTTCTGTCCGTACAAAACACAGAGGCTAATGGCTAATTTTTATGAAGATCATCCTGATGTGAGATTTATTGAAGATGATTTTTATGATCCGGAATGAAACATGTGGAACATGGAGATGGATCGAGTAATTCTAGACTTTTTTATTTCTCAAAAAAATAGTGTCGAAAGAGGAGCAAAAAAAGGAGAGAGAAGTTTGAGTGTTGGGCAGGTAACAAATTTACTTCGTGACCGATTTGCACTTCCTTTTACTACTGATAAAGTTGGCCATAGAATAGAGGAAATGGAAAGGAGGTACGAATACTACTTGTTTCACCCAAAAATATGACAACGCCTGAACCTTATGCTTTTCCCGACCTGCACACAAGAACACGTCAGAAAAGGACCACCGGGGGTTTACCGGTGGAAACCTCTCCGATGCTTAAATCAAAAAGCGTATAGAGTGTTTCTGGTGAACAAATCGAGAAATGCACAAAGAATGACATACCTCTCTCAACCTTGGGGCTGAGATATTTATAGTTTTTCTAGTGGGGACCCCTTTCTGAGATCTCGGAAATAAAGGCCGCGAATCATAGGCCATTTAAGCAACAAATTCTGACAAGTGTTTTGCATGTAAGTGTTGTGTTTTTCTTTGTGTTTCTAGATAGATTCTTATATTTATTTTAGTAGTTTTGAGTCATTTTTAGTTAGGTTTTTAGGTTGTTTTTCTTGTTTTATTATTTTTTGTGTTTCTTGTTAATTTTACATTTAAATGGGTTAAATGGTTTCAATTAATTGGAAGTTTGGTGTAATTTTGGATTTTTATGTTTAAAATTCCTATTTTTATAGGTAAAGGCATTGAAGGCTAAAAGTACTAGCCAAGGAAAGCCAAACTCCAAGCCAAAAGAGGCTCAAAAATGCCCAAACATTCTGGAATACTAGCCAACCCACGCCACAACTCGCCAAAGTAGGCGCCAGACCTCGGCGTTTGCCAAGATTCTTGCCAAAATTCACGCCAAACTGCCCACACTGGGTTACCCAGTGTCCGAGCAGCGCCTAGCAGGCAGCGCGCGCAACTTCCGAGCGCGCCCGCCCACATCTTGCGCGCAATTTGCGCAACTGCCGACAACGCCTGCCGCAAGCCGCGCGCAGCGCTCGCGCCACAGTGCCTGGCGCTTGCCACACTCGTCGCCAAGCGCTCGCCAACCCACTCGCCCGGCGCATGCCAGGACTCACGCCAGCGCTCGCCAACCCCAACGCCCAGCCCGCGCGCGCCCATGATGCACCCAGCCATCCAGGCCAGCCACCTGCCAAGCCATGCGCGGCTAGGCTCAGCAATTGCCGAGCCATCTTGAGCCAAATCGAGCCCAGGGTCGAGCCAAGGGTCTATGAAGGTGCCTCCGGGTCAAACTTGGTCAAAATCGAGATTTTCAAGCCTCTAAGGCTATTTTGGCCCATTTAAACTCAATTAAATGTAATATAAATAGGAGACTTCTTTCATTTTGAAAAAGACCTCTCACCTCCTCCCAACCCAAGCTTGGGTTTGGGACTTAACTTCTCTCTCTAGATTTAATTTTCAAGTTTTGCCTTAGGTTTGTAAGCTCAAGAAGGATTCAAGTACTCCCTTGGATTTTTAATTCCTTGCAATTTCAATCAAGCTTTTGGATTCTCTCTTTAATTCTAGTAAGCTTTCTTTTAATTTCATGCTTTGTTCTTCATTTGTTTTATGTTGTTTGCCTTAGGTATTAGAAGTTGTGCTTGATCTTGTGAATTGGCTATGGATTCTAGTTGAGTGACACATCTAGATTATAGATAAAGTCCTTGATTTATTTAATTTCAAGTAATTTCATATGTTTCATGCATTTTTCTTCATTTCATGCTTTTTGTCTTAACACCTTGAATTCATGATGAAACTTATGAATTGGCTATGGAATCTAGATGAGTGACACATCTAGATCATCTTGATTTTGAGTTTTTCCTATGCTTTATTTTGATTTTTATTTTCATGCATAGTTTTAGCTTAAATCCTAGATCTAGACTTCGTTGCTTGTTATTTTCTTTAAAGTTTTAAACTTTCCCATCCATTTTCATTGCTTTATCCGTTCATGCTTTCAATTTTTGGTAATTTTCATTATTTAGGATTTTATGCATAGTTGTACCTTGTGCATGCATGCTTGTACTTGGTGAAACTTTGCATTTTCTTGCTTATTTTCATTAATTGCTTGCATTTACATATTAAGGCATCCGACGAGGCATCCTACCCACTTGAATTTCAATTCCTAGTCTAGTTTAGTTAGTTGAATTATTTTATTTTAATTTTCCTTTTATTTTCCAAGCTTGAAACACATTGATTCCCTCAATCGAATCGAACTCCGATAATACCAAGCCAAAGACCCGTTAATTCATTTCAACACCACGAAGACTCTTCTAACAAAATGGCGCCGTTGCGACTCGGATTGGTTATGGTCTTCGATTTGGTTGTAGCTTCATTGTGTTTTTAGCTTTCTTTTGTTTTTGACATTTTTTTTTAGTATGCAAGGTTCGTATAGCTATGGTGGATGCATTCCCAACATGGGAGGGCATGGTGCAAACCATGTTGGGAATGGAATGATGTATAATGGGTATGGAAACGTGGGAGGGCATGGTGCAAACCACGTTGCCAATGGTGGATATGGATACGGGCAACCCGGCATGGGAGGGCATGGTGCAAACCATGTCGGGTTTGATAGTTTCTCGGGCGTGAGTGGTTCCTTGGGTGGTTATGGAGCTCCAAATTCCTATTCCGAACGTGCAAGCTCCATACTCCTATCCGAACATGCACGCCCCAACTTCCGGCTCTTATGGCTATGGTACTCCACAAAATTATCCGGATATGCCGAGCCCGAATCCCGGCCTACAATGATGGTTCTCTCAGTTCCAATTTCGATTGTGCCCAATTTGATGCCACCAATAGCACTCATGATCCCGACCCGTATGCGTACTTCGGAGGTTTGAGATCCAATAACCAAAATGCCCCTCCCGCCCTCGATATTCTGATGCATGCTTCTATTCCACCCCTCGACCCGACTCTCTTGGCCATTTTTCAAGAATTGAATTCATTGACCACTATGTTGGCCTCAATTGAGGCTAAGTTTGTTTCTATTGAGACTACGACCGACAATATACACACGACACTTGGGCAAATGGAGAGTGATATGGCCGTGCTAATTGAAGCTAATGAGAACGAAATATTGCCAAGCCAGCCTTCGCATCCTCTTGCGGTCACAATCCTCGATAAGTGTGGGGTGGTTGATAATGATCTTGTACCACCATCCGAGGTAGAGTTGGTTTATATTACGAGTATTCTTACTCTTCCCGATTCTACCCTCCCCCATCTTGCAAAGAATATTCGGGATGCTCCTATACCCTATCCATCAAGCTTCTCCTTTGAGGTTTGCTTACGTATGGACGTGGCCCAAGGGTCGATCGAACAAGCTTATATGGAGGATATGTACCATGAGGGGGAGATTGGCCCGGACGTTTATATTGAGGATTGTTGCAAGGTTGTCGAGCCCTTTGTTCTACATGATAAATCCGTTGTGCTCCAACGTACCCAAGACTTATGTGACAAAGATGTTTTATGGGTCGTTGAGGGCAACGACGACTTTCTAAAGGGGGAGGTGGGGGTTATTGATGGTAAGATTGAAAAAATTAACGATTATCTTGAGGAGGAAGAGGAGAGCAAGTCAATCACCATCCTTGCAAATTCGCATCGAGAGGAAAAGGAAGAGGGGTCGATTGAAGAGTTTACAATTCTTAAGGGTGCTATTGATTAAATACCTAGAGTATTCGAGAGAGTTAGCCCCTTGAATTTGATTCTTGATGAAATGAGGAGAGCCGGGACATGGAGGTTGTTGTTGGAGGGCTTGATGTTCGTGATTTCTAAAAGCGAGTGGGTGAAGCCCATTGACTTGGTGCCCAAGACGAGTGGCTTGTTAGCTCTTGAGGACAAAGAAAGAGGGTTGTTGGCCACGAGGGTTCCAACAGGTTGGAGGATGTTGATCGAGTTTAAGAAGTTTCATGAGTCCACAAAGAAAGATCGTTTCCCTCCCTCATTTTTCGATCAAAGGATGAACAAGCTAGCCGGCCATTATTCCTATCGTTTCTTGGACGAGTTTTCGGGGCACTTCAAAATCACCATCCCACCCGAGGACCTAGCCGAGACGAGGTTCATTTTCCCATTTGGAACATTTTCTTTTTGGCGGATCTTATTTGAACTATGCAATGCACCAAGGACGTTCCAAAGAGGGTATCCTCCCGACAAGGAGGAGATCGTTTTGATGGACCCTCCTGTTATCTTTCCACCTTGATCAAAAAGGGAGGATGTCGAGCTAAAGACGTAAAACAAGCGCTTCTTGGGAGGCAACCCAAGTTCTTTCCATTTCTTTCTTTCTTTTATTAAAAAATCCAAAAACATTCAAAAATTCAAAAATCCAAAAAAAAAAATTGAAAAATTGAAAAATAAGAAAAATATTTTGTTGAAATTCACGTACATATTTCCTTGTATTTTTTATTTTGTGTGATTTTCTTTTCTAGGATTTGTTTTTCGACGTCGACCATTGGACGATTGATAAAAGTGGTGGTGTTCATGAAGCCGAGAGATACTAACCATGCTCAATGTTCACTCGGATTGCTTAGATGCTTAGGTGGAACCCACCGATCTTGACCCAAACTTGCTCGGTTGAGGAAGTTTCTATTCACCCTCCTTTTACTTGTTTTTCATTAAAATGCGGGTAATGCATGGTTTAAGTGTGGGGTGGGTTGGTGGGTAGGGTCCCGGTTTTTATCAAGCATGTTTTGTTGTTCTTAAATCGAGCCTTGGCGAAGTGACGCATTCTTGGCGAAGTGACGCTTATTATTTGCGCTTTTATATGGTCGAGTCGATTTTTGTGTCTTTTGAGTCGTTATTACATTGTCGAACAACTCCAAGTGCTTGGAAGTTTGAATAGTTTACTTCTCGAAGTTTTACATGTTTATGGCCTCTTGTGTGAGGGGTTAAATTTTTGTGCTTCGTCCAAATCCCGCCTATATATATATATAATAAACATTTTCTCTTGAAAAGATTGCAAAGCTTTAAAAACTCTTTTGATTTTGCTCCCAAATTCGGTGCAAACTAGTGAGAAGCCTGGTGTGATTTATCGGCTTGCTTGCATTTTTATGGAAATTACATTGAGGAGGTTTGATTTTGCTCGTACATGATTGGACTCGAAAATGACCTCGAGGCACATATATCACCCTTGTCCGGCCATATCCATATATGTAAGCTACTTAAAAATCCCAAATGAGCCCTCTTGAGCCTTTATCCCATTTCTTGTTAGCCGAGCTCGATTTTAGCTCTTGAATCTCCATGATAGTGAGGTAAGAGAGTTTATTGTTAGTTGACAAGAGATGTGTGGGAAATCAATTGTGGGTTTCGGGTTTTGAGTTGATTACACGAAAAAGAAAAAAAAAAGAATAATACTCCAACACAAATCACAAAAAGTGATAAAGCGTGCGTTCAAGTGAAAGGCCTAGTTTAAAGGCTAAAATTAGTGAAAAGAAGCAAATTCAAAAAGTTTCTAAGTGTTGTGAAATAAAAAGTTGGGAACGTGGGTGAACGAAAGGGGTTTCGAATGAAAGTGTGGTGAATTGGGGAAGGTGAAGCAACCATAAGCTTCGGGTTCTAGAAGTTAGGATTTTGTGTGTTATTGATCACGTTTGATCGTGTGTTAGCCGCTATATCCAAATATTACATACCTTACCAAACAGCCAACATTACAACCCATAAAAGGAGGTGTTTGATGAGATAGTTGAGAAGGAGCCCATTTGCCCTCTTTTAAGTCCAAATCCGACTTTT
>BMAC01000133.1:1398496-1419249 GCA_014905375.1 Phtheirospermum japonicum
GGCTTGCTTGCATTTTTATGGAAATTACATTGAGGAGGTTTGATTTTGCTCGTACATGATTGAATTCGAAAATGACCTCGAGGCACATATATCACCCTTGTCCGGCCATATTCATATATGTAAGCTGATCGAAGATTTCTCGACGCTCTAGAAATCGTCTCCGCAATAGTACGGAGTCGACTGTAGGTGCGGTGAGTTGTCCCGAGTCGTGTCTCTCGAGGATGGATGTGATCGGCTTTCGGTTTCTTAGTCGTTCTTATCGTCGGTTTTACTTAAACTAATTTAACCTAAGAAAGCGATAGTCATTGTTCGGTTTTTATAACTAAGATTTAAATTGAAACTTAAGATTTAAAAACATTAAAACATTTAAAGGAAATTAAAGCTTATATTAAAAACGATCAATTTAAACTAATTAACTATAAAAACTTAATTATTTGAAATTAGAAAAAAGGAGGGAAAATTAAAGTCAACTTATTTGAATAAGTCAACAAAGTACTTAACATTAATTAAGGGTTTAAAAGGAAAGATCTTTATAAACTTTTACTAACTTAGAAATTAATTATAACTTTATAACTTAAAAGCATAAGTTCATAAGCTAGAAAGCTATAAAATGAAATTGAAAGTTTGATAAGCAAAAGAAACACTAAACTAATGATCCAAAATACAACACAATATTAAAAAGGAATAACATGAAAATAAAACTAGATTATAGAAGGATATTACCAAATGTATGTGATTACAAAAGCTTGAAGGAGGAAAGCTTGAAAGCTGGATGATTCTTCACAAAAGATAGCTTGAAACAAAGCTTGAACATTACACAACTAAGATCTAAACTTGATTAATCCATAACTAATTACTAGGAATTTTAGAAATTAAAATAAGTAAAATATGAAAAGTGGTTAAAAAGCTGGTTTTGGTGAAGCCTCTTGGAGAAGAAAGCCCTGATGCAAGTTGTGTTATTGAAATGACGTCTGATTGCTAATATCTTCAAAAAATCTTCTTTTCAGTCGATCGACTGAGAAAAAGCAGTCGATCGACTGGCAGTCGATCGATCGTGTCGGCAGTCGATCGACTGCGATGTCAAAATGGCCTGAAGCCCTGTAATTCCGTCGATCTTGAGAGGACCCAGTCGATCGACAGCAGTCGATCGGCCAAGTAGGCAGTCGATCGAATGCCATGTCAAAAACTTCAAAACTCACTGGAATCCATTCGATTTTAGCCGGTTCAGTCGATCGACTTAAAGGTCAGTCGATCGACTGAACATTCAGTCGGTCGACTGGATTCCAGCGCCCGGCTCAATTTCTCGTTCTTTTCGCGTCCGCCGATTTGTCGAACCTCGTCCGCTCGCTTCTTTGCTTTGTCTGTCCATTCCCGAGTCGAGTATCAACGATTCCAAATGAGCGTGGGCCCCGCTTGGACGTCCTACGGCCAAGAAAAATGGAAACGTGAAAATCTACGAAAATTAATAACGAAACGTACAAAAACTAAGAAAATCTAGAAATACGAAAAACGGCCAACCCGACTCCTAAAGCAACAAAAAGCAAGCGAAAAATACGCAACGCGAAACAAAATCAAAAATGAAAATATGTACAAAAAGATGCAAATCATAATCTACTTAAAAATCCCAAATGAGCCCTCTTGAACCTTTATCCCGTTTATTGTTAGCCAAGCTCGATTTTATCTCTTGAATCTCCATGATAGTGAGGTAAGAGAGTTTATTGTTAGTTGACGAGAGATGTGTGGGAAATAAATTGTGGGTTTCGGGTTTTGAGTTGCTTACACGAAAAAGAAAAAAAAGAATAATACTCCAACACAAGAACAAAAAGTGATAAAGCGTGCGTTCAAGTGAAAGACCTAGTTTAAAGGCTAAAATTAGTGAAAAGAAGCAAATTCAAAAAGTTTTTAAGTGTTGTGAAATAAAAAGTCGGGAACGTGGGTGAACGAAAGGGGTTTCGAATGAAAATGTGGTGAATTTGGGAAGGTGAAGCAACCATAAGCTTCGGGTTCTAGAAGTTAGGATTTTGTGTGTTATTGATCACGTTTGATCGTGTGTTAACCACTATATCCATATATTCCATACCTTACCAAAGAGCCAACATTACAACCCATAATAAAGACCTCTTTCGATTCTTGTTTTATCATGTACTATGAGCAATTTTGAGCATCCGATTTGTGAAATCTTGACGAGGTGCATGCATTGTTCGACTTGAGCGTATACTCGTCCCATATCAAACACTTGAGCGAATTGAGGGAACACCCTCAAAATTTGCATTTGTGAGGAAGTCATCGATTTGGCTTGCATTTGAGAAAGAGTAATACGAGCAATGCTTGACGATAGCGAGTTTATGTTGATACTTTCATCTTATAAATAAGGATAAGCACAAGGATTTTTCTATTAACATAATGTTCATTGTATGTACACTCTCGATTCTTTTCGTTGTTCGAGGACGAACAAACCGATAAGTGTGGGGTAGTTGTTTTGCATGTAATTGTTGTGTTTTTCTTTGTGTTTCTAGATAGGTTTTTATATTGATTTTAATAGTTTTGAGTCATTTTTCGTTAGGTTTTTAGGTCGTTTTTCTTGTTTTTTTATTTTTTGTGTTTCTTGTTAATTTTACATTTAAATGGGTTAAATGGTTTCAATTAATTGGAGGTCTGGTGTAATTTTGGATTTTTATGTTTAAAATTCCTATTTTTATAGGTAAAGGCATTGAAGGCTAAAAGTACTAGCCAAGGCAAGTCAAACTCCAAGCCAAAAGATGCTCAAAAATGCCCAAACATTCTGGAATACTAGCCAACCCGCGCCACAACTCGCCAAACTAGGCGCCAGACCTCGGCGTTTGCCAAGATTCTAACCAAAATTCACGCCAAACTGCCCACACTGGGTGGCGCTGCCCACACTGGGTTACCCAGTGTCCGAGCAGCGCCTAGCAGTCAGCGCGCGCAACTGCCGAGCGCGCCCACCCACATCCTGCGTGCAACTGCCGAGCGCACCCGCCCACATCATGCGTGCGAATGCGCGCAACGGCCGACAGCGCCTGCCGCAAAGCCCGCGCGCAGCGCTCACGCCACAGTGCCTGGCGCTTTCCACACTCGTCGCCAAGCGCTCGCCAACCCACTCGCCCCGGCGCTTGCCAGGACTCACGCCAGCGCTTTCAAGCCCCAGCGCCCAGCCCGCGGCGCCCATGCCACACCCAGATGCCTTAAGCCAGCGCCCAAGCCAGCCACCTGCCGAGCCATGCGCGCCTAAGCTCGGCAATTGCCGAGCCATCTTGAGCCAAAATGAGCCAAATCGAGCCCAGGGTTCGAGCCAAGGGTCTAGGAAGAAGCCTCCGGGTCAAACTTGGTCAAAATCGAGATTTTCAAGCCTCTAAGGCTATTTTGGCCCATTTAAACCCAATTAAATGTAATATAAATAGGAGACTTCTTTCATTTTGAAAAAGACCTCTCACCTCCTCCCAACCCAAGCTTGGGTTTGGGACTTAACTTCTCTCTCTAGATTTAATTTTCAAGCTTTGCCTTGGGTTTGTAAGCTCAAGAAGGATTCAAGTACTCCCTTGGATTTTTAATTCCTTGCAATTTCAATCAAGCTTTTGGATTCTCTCTTTAATTCTAGTAAGCTTTCTTTTAATTTCATGCTTTGTTCTTCATTTGTTTTATGCTTTTTGCCTTAGGTATTAGAAGTTGTGCTTGATCTTGTGAATTGGCTATGGATTCTAGTTGAGTGACACATCTAGATCTTAGATCAAGTCCTTGATTTGTTTAATTTCAAGTAATTTCATATGTTTCATGCATTTTTCTTCATTTCATGCTTTTTTTCTTAATACCTTGAATTCATGATGAAACTTACGAATTGGCTATGGAATTTAGATGAGTGACACATCTAGATCATATATCGGCTCTTGGATCATCTTGATTTTGAGTTTTTCCTATGCTTTATTTTGATTTTTATTTTCATGCATAGTTTTAGCTTAAATCCTAGATCTAGACTTCGTTGCTTGTTATTTTCTTTAAAGTTTTAAACTTTCCCATCCATTTTTATTGCTTTATCCATTCATGCTTTCAATTTTTGGTAATTTTCATTATTTAGGATTTTGTGCATAGTTGTACCTTGTGCATGCATGCTTTTACTTGGTGAAACTTTGCATTTTCTTGCTTATTTTCATTAATTGCTTGCATTTGCATATTAAGGCATCCGACGAGGCATCCTACCCCCTTGAATTTCAATTCCTAGTCTAGTTTAGTTAGTTTAATTATTTTATTTTCATTTTCCATTTATTTTCCAAGCTTGAAACACATTGATTCCCTCAATTGAATCAAATTCCGATAATACCAAGCCTAGAACCCGTTGATTCATTTCAACACCACGAAAACTCTTCTAACAACAAGTGGTCCCACTTGGGTAAACAGGAAACCAGGTCTGGCCTAGGCCTGCTCTTCCCCTACTGCTCCACGTTACTTCTCAGGTCTGGGTATCAGCCCAGACCTGCTCTTGCCTCCCGAGGACTCTGTCTCGGAGAACTTTCTAACTTAATATGATTCCTGAGCTGCAATAATCTTTCATTGAGAAAGGTAAGGTCAGATCTTCTCAATGAACAAACCAGCCCGACTTTTCTATCTTTGCTTATTTTTAATCAGATCTACCCCAATCCATGTCTAGCTAATCATGCCCTATCAACTCCTCCCCCCAAAATTGTTGGGGTAAAGATGTAGATTTTTCGAGCCTTTGGGAATAAATGCGGTCCTACCTATCCTTTATTATTCCTCGTACTGGTACGAATCCCGAGAAATCCGCTCAACAGCCTGATCTAATTATTGGCATTAGTGGTGTCGGCCCATATTCCCAATCGGTTACTATTCTCACACGCCTTCCCAAGTACTGACAGGTCAGCGACGCATGACCTACCCTAGGACGGTTGGTACTCCAGCTCATCACCTAGGGTACTGTTCATCTGTCCACATTAAATGCAGGGATCCCATCAAATCCCGCTTTTCTTGGTTTCCATTTTTTTTAATTTATTCACTTTGAATTTACTCCTGCTGGGCTCTCTCCCTTCTTTCAATTTCCGTATTTCGCTTTTACAAGAATTCTAGAGCTTCTCTCTCCTCTCTGATATTTCCAGCGAGTTTTCCGATTCACCTCTTCTTAGTTGGGTTTCTCCTACAACCATTGTAGATCAGGTACCTCCTTAGACTCTCTCTTTTAATCCCTTATAATGTCATCTCCTCCGGTAGCAAGGGTCTCTCTATCTCCATCGTCCTCCATTCCAGAGGCGATGGCGGTTCCTTCTTCTTCGCTGTCCACCACCCTAGAGGCTGCGGGGATATCTTCTTCTCCAACATCCGCCGCTTCAGAAGCGGCGGAAGTCTCATCATCTTCGCTGTCTGCTGTTCCAGAGGCAGCACAGTTTCTACATCATCGCCTTCTAATTCTCAGGCGGCGGCCACCACCTCTTCCTCTGAGGGTTTGGAATACCCTCCGGCGGCCCCCGATCACCCAAAAGTCACTTCTATTCTTAGTGAGCGGACAGTGGAGGAGGTCCGTTTTAAGTACAAAATTTCTGAACCCTTTGACCCCCATAGCCCTCCGGCTGGTATCCTTGCTTACCAAGTGCCGGCGGGCCAGTTGACCTTTTACGTTGGCCAGTTCCAAGCGGGTTTGCGCCTCCCGGTAAACCCGTCGACGCTGGAAATTACTAATATATACAGAAGTACCGTTTTCCAATTCACCCCTAACTCCTTCAGGATCATGGTGTGTTACAACTTGGCCATGCGTTATGCTGGTCTACATCCCACAGCTCGTAACTTCTTCCAGCTCTTCCAAGCGAAGAGCTCTTTCTCGGGCTGCTTCTATCTTACCGCCAGACCCGGCGTTCACTTCTTATTCAAACTCCCTCCCTCCAACAAGGCCTGGAGAAAGAAGTTTTTCTTCGTTCACTGTGCCGGGGACTGGGGTTTCGACCCTAAACCTATTGAGAAGTTGCCATCTTATCCACCCCTATCCTCGGTAGACAGACCTTACCGTATTCAAAAAGTCATATCTACCCTTAATGGGAATCCCATCAATGTTTCAAAACTCCTTCTCCCTTTCATCCTTTACTCTTTCAACGAGAGAGCAGAGACAGGACCCTTACACCCCGAGACTGGTAAAGTTCCCTTGGGCCTGGTCTGTCTCTCTACTTTAAATATCATGTCTCATATTTTTACCTCTTCTCTTTTCATAAAAGATGATGCGCTTGATGTTCGAAGCGGCGGCCAAGAAGGGGGCTGAGGCTGCTCTAGAGCCTCGAGTTAGGGATGCAGAAGCTCCCACTTCTCCTCAAATCCAGAGCTCGCAAATGGCACAGACTCTTGCACGCCCTCCGCCAGCGAGACGCCCCACCCCCGAGTCTGAGGAGGATGAGGTTCCTCTATCTAAGAGGCCTCGCACTAACCGGGTGGACGCACTACTTCTACCGCAGTGCCAGCTATGCCTGTTACCAGGAGTGCAGGCCCGCCCAATAGGACCCCTGTCCTGAATTGCTCTGGCGATGTGGCAGTTCGGCATGTCAGCGGGCAGTGCGCGCCCGAGGATATGCATGTTCTAGAGAAGTTAAGTAATTGTGAGCTGCTGGAGTCTTGGTGTCAAGACGAGGCCCGGGTAAATATCTCACTACCCCCTCTCTCCTTTTCCTTCTCTTCCAGACCTATGTCCTAACTCTTTTCTTTGTACCCAGGCTGAGGCCAAGAGGGACCTCTTTGCCATTAGGGCGACCAGGTCTATGACCTAACCTGACACCCTCAAGGAGAATAAGATTCTGCAGGAGAATGTGCAGCGTTATCGGGCTTCGGCTAAGGAGAGTATAGACGAGACAAAGATGGCGAGGGAAGAGCTGGCCGAAATGAAGAAGGCCCAGGACAAGATGCTAAACAGCTCGTTCTGAAGCAAGAGACGAGGTCCTGGCGGAGGCGAGGAGCTTGGCAGATAAGACCTTGGCTAAGGCCAAGGAGGGGTGGAGGACGGAGTTTTTAAACTCTGAGGAGGGTCTAAGGTTGGTCCAAGTCGCCAGGGAGGAGGTGCAAAAAGCCTTTTGGGGATCAAAAGAGCTTTACACCCTGCTGTTTCCCGAGGCCGTGGTTTACTACCACCTAGGCCTAGATGAACAAGCTAAGTGGGATCTAGCCCACCCCGAGGCTCCTTTTGACCAAAACCTGCCCCTGCAGAAACCGCCTGAGCCCCTCTCCTTTGCCTACGCCCTAGATCAGATCGCCTTCATACCGTTGGGGCCGCGGAATTTGTTGAGCATGTTTTCTCCATCCTAAACTATCCTGCGCCTGAGCAGCCTCAGCCAGACCTTGCTCTCGCTGTGGTCCCTCAACCAGCTTCTTCTCCCTTCCCAACCTTTGCAGGTTTGGGTGAGCTGCCAGGTGGAGCCTCTCCAGGTGCCTTATCTGAAAGCGTTGTGGACCAACTAGCGACGGAACTGGATGCGGAGGTAGAGACTGAGACTTAGGGTTTAAGAACTGTTGTTTTCATCTCTAGACAGACCTGTAGTTTGCCTGCGTGGCTGGTCTGACTTTCTTGTCTCTGAACTTGTATTTTGAATAATTTTGATAATAACAGATGCCTTTTTTGTCTTGTAATGACTCTTGAGTTCCTAGGGTTTCCTGATTTTCTGGGAACCCTAGTACTTTTTGATTCCTCGGCATGTGCCACTATTCCTTTATATACGTGTATGTATGGCTCATTTTTCTCCAGTTTTCTGAAATGGCTTCCTCTCCTCTTCTCGAAGAACTTGATATAGTTAAGCGGAAGAACATCTCCTTGGTCGTCAAAAATTTCAAGCTCTTTGACAAACTAATCATGCTCAGAGAGAAGGTCGGCTACCTATACCACCTTCTGGAGAGGAAAAGGCAGAAGAAATGCCACTATAAGCGAGAGTGGTCTGATTTACGGCAACCGAATCACCAGCTGCAGGAAGAGAAGGCCGATTTGACGGAGTTGGTGAGCTGGCTGACGATCGTAGCCGGCGAAGCGCACTCCATCGCTGAGCGGGATGACAAGTATCATCAACGCTATCATGAGACGGAGCGCGAGCTGTGGTGCATCCGTCGTGCCTTGGCCGCTAATAGGAGAGCCTCTTTGGATTTCCTAGGATTTTGTTGATTTTCCTCTTATGTTATTTCCTGCATTGCAATCAAATTTGCTAGTCTTCGTAGAAGACGTGAGCAAAATCCTTTTTGTATATGCAAGAATGTTAATAAAATGAGAATATTTTCCTTTTAATTTTCCATCAAACCAAATGGATTAAAGTTTTCCAAGCTTTAGCCTATTCGGGCATTTTTAGGCTTACCGCTAGCTCTGGAAAAGTAAGGTCTCCGCCTTCCATCAGTTCATGTTTAAGGTTGACCTGCGAATCGTGCATTTGTATTTAGAGTCCTTTAATCAGGTCGGGCGTTGTCATGAGCACCCGCATTTAGCCAATCCTGGCTTATCATGTCATTCAAATGAGAATATTCTCCGGGCAGCCACCCTAAGCCCATCCTGGCTTTCACTGGCAATCAGGTCAGGAAATTAGGGCATCCGCCTTTAGCCAATCCTGGATTTCACTGACAATCAGGTCAGGAAATCGGGGCATCCGCCCTAAGCCAATCCTGGCTTTCACTGACAATCAGGTCAGGAAATTAGGGCATCCGCCCTTATCCAATCCTGGCTTTTGCTGACAATCAGGTCAGGAAATTGGGGTATCCGCCCTTAGCCAATCCTGGCTTTTACTGACAATCAGGTCAGGAGATTAGGGCATCCACCTTAGCCAATCCTGGCTTTCATGAAGACTTGTTTTAGTTTGGCGGACAAGAATAAACCTGCATTATCATTAATAAAACATTGTAAGACTACATTTACACATAAAGTTTTCGTAAATTTGCAATGTTCCATGCGCGAGGAATTTCAACTCCATCCAGGTCTTCTAATTTATAAGCTCCGCCTGCCAAGACTTGAGTGACCCGGAGTGGTCCTTGCCACGCAGCATCCAACTTTCCTTTAGCTTTCCCTAAATCGGCTTGCCTCAAGACCAGGTCTCCCACCTGGAAGTTTCTCTTGATCACAGATTTGTCATAGGTTGCTTTGATCCTTCCCTTGATGTGTGCCATTCTAATGGCAGCTCTTTCTCTCTTCTCGTCAACCAAATCCAGTGCATCCTGAATCAAGAGCTCATTCTGTTCCTCAACGAAGTTCTGGATTGGATGAGTTTCCATACTAATCTCAGCGGGAACCACAGCATCCATGCCATAAACCAAACTGAATGGTGTTTCTCCCGTGCTCTCCTTATGATTAGTTCTGTATGCCCATAGAGTTGAACTGAGCTCGTCGACCCATCTACCTCCGGCCTTCTCCAGACATGTCTTGATCCCCTGTACCAGTATGCGGTTGGTCACTTCAACTTGACCGTTGGCCCAAGGATGGTAGACAGACGTGAAATGCTGATCAATTCTCATTTTCACACACCAGGCTTTGATTCTGGCACCCATGAACTTGGTGCCATTATCCGAGATCAGGATTCGAGGAATGCCAAATCTGCACACAATGTTTTTCCATAAAAACTTCATCACTACATCTTCTGTGATCTTTGCCAAAGCCTCGACCTCCACCCATTTACTAAAATAATCAATGACTTTATTAAGAACTTCTTTTGAGCTAGAGCTGTGGGGAAAGGGCCGACCAGGTCAATTCCCCATTTAGAAAATGGGCAGGGAGAGCTCATAGTCATGAGCTCTTCCGTAGTCTTATGTATCAAGGGTGAATTTTTTTGACACTTTTCACAAGTCCGCACAAAATCTTCCGCCTCGTTTCTTAACTGTGGCCAAAAGTACCCTGCCCGCAAGACCTTGCTTGATAGGCCTCTAGCACCCATGTGATTGCTGCAGCACCCTTCATGGATTTCCCTAAGGACATGGGCTCCTTCCTTTGTGCTTAGGCATCGTAGCAGGGGTTGCCCAAAACCTCTTCTAAACAGCTCTCCCTTAATCAGGAAAAACCGTGCAGACCTGGTTTTTACTTTCATAGCCTCCTTCTCGCCTGGCAGCTCTCCCTTATCCGGATATGCCTTAATGGGGAGACGCCAGTCATTCCCCTCAATCACTGAGCACACCTGCTCTGTACCGAACTCTTTTTCCGCCAACAACAAAGTGATTACCCTTTCCTGGCAATCCTTGGCTGAACTAGCTATCTTAGCCAAGTGGTCTGCTCTTCCGTTCTCCTCTCTGGGGATTTGTAGGATTAACAATAAGTTCATACCCTTATCCAACTCCCGAAATTGGGCTAGGTATCTCTGCAAGTGTTCCTCTCTAGTTTCAAATTCTCCGTTTATTTGTTTACATATCAACTGCGAGTCCACCTTAGCACATACCCGATCTGCGCCCAGATCTTTCACTATCTGGACTCCCCGCAACAGGGCCTCATACTCTGCGGCATTAATGGAAAGGGGGTAATTCATGCGGATAGCGTATTCTGTAGTGGTTCCTTCTAGGTCTATCAACACGACTCCCGCACCATAGCCAAGATTGCTAACAGAGCCATCAGTGTAGATCGTCCATTCTTTCGCCTCTTCCGGAGGGCAGGCCATCTCTTGCATAAAGTCCACCCACTCCTGAGCTTTGATTGTTGTCTGTGCCTCAAAATCAATATCAAACTCACTAAGTTCAATTATCCACCTCACTAGGCGTCCCAAAGCCTCTGGCTTATTTATAATTGCTTTCAAGGGTAGATTAGTTCTAACAATGACACTATGTGAAAGGAAGTAAGGGCTTAGCTTATGGGCGTTTCCCACTAAAGCAAGCATGGCGCGCTCCAATTCTACGTATCTCAGCTCTACCTCATGCAAGACCTTGCTCCAGTAGTAGATCGGTTTTTGTATTTTTCCCTCTTCTCTGACCAAGACCGTGCTTACCGCCTGCTTTCCCATGGACAAATACAAGATTAGAGACTCCCCTTGAACTGGTTTTGTAAGCAAGGACATGCTGGCTAGATATTCCTTCAAATTTTGAAATGCATCTTGGCATTTATCATCCTACTGGAATCGTGCTCTTTTTCGAAAAGCTTGGAAAAATGGAAGGCTCTTCTCGGCCGAGCGCGAGACAAACCTGCTCAAGGCCGCTATTCGTCCAGCCAGGCATTGCATCTCTTTAACATTTTTCGGAGGCTGCATATCCATAATCGCCTTAACCTTTTCGGGATTAGCTTTGATACCCTTCTCAGTCACCATATAGTCCAAGAATTTTCCAGCTCTTACCCCGAACATGAACTTTTTGGGGTTGAGCTTCATTCTGTATCTTCTCAGGGTACCGATGGTCTCCCTCAGGTCGTCCACATGCGAGCTCGCCTTTGCCCTCTTTACCATCATGTCATCGACATACACCTCCATATTCCTCCCCAGCTGGTTTTTGACATTTTATCCACCAATCTCTGGTATGTGGATCTCGCATTCTTAAGTCCAAATGGCATGACTACATAGCAATATGTCCCTTTCAGGGTTATAGAGCTAACCCGCTTCTAGTCATCCTTGGCCAAGCGGATCTGGTGGTAGCCTTGCGAGGCGTCCATCATACTCAGGAGTTCACAACCTGCAGTAGAATCAACCAGCTGGTCTATCCTCGGCAACGGATAATGGTATTTTGGGCAAGCACGATTAAGGTCTCTGAAGTCGATGCACATGCGCCAATCGTCTTGGGTCTTAGGGACCAGCACAGTGTTGGAGAGCCATTCAGGAAATTGTATCTCCTGTATGTTCTTAGCCTTCAACAGGTTCTCCACTTCTGCCTCTATGATGGCCTCCTTCTCTGGCCCAAAATTGCGCTTTCTTTATTTGACCGATTTTACCCCAGGGCTGATGTTGAGGCGATGCTCAGCCTCCTCAGGATCAATCCCGACCAGGTCTTCAAGAGACCAGGCAAATATGTCTGCACTTTCGCGTAATAACGCTACCAGGCCTGTCAGAACTTCAAGACTGAGGGTTGTCCCTACGCGGAGGACTCTACTATCATCCCCCGGGACTATCTCGACAGTCATTAAATTTTCTTCCCTCTCAGTCCCTCTGGACCTCTCTTCTGTCCGAGCCCTCTTAGCCTGTCTCTCCTCTTCGCTTCGTCTGATGCACTCTACATACGTCTGCCTTGACGCATATTGATCTCCTCTCACCTCGCCTACTCCATCCCGAGCAGGGAATTTTAGCTTCATTTGGTAGATTGAGACTACTGCCTGAAATTTGCTCAGGGAAGGTCTTCCTAACATCACGTTATAGGAGGAGGCTGCGTCTACCACCAAGAACCGGACCGTCATGGTCTGCCTAAACGGTTCATCCCCTAGCGTAACCAAAAGGTTAACTGCTCCCAGGGGTTTCAATGCACCTCCTGCAAATCCAACCAGCGAAGTCGTAACTTCCTCCAACTCCACGTCCAGGTCCATCTTCTTAAAGCAGTCGTAGAACATAATGTCTGTTGAGCTTCCCGTATCTACAAAAAATCATCTGACGTTGTAATTTGCTATGGTGGCCATGATTACCAAGGCGTCCATGTGGGGAGCCAGGATCCCGTCCTCATCTTCTGACCCAAAGCAAACGTTTGGGCTCAGTGCCACTTCTCCTACCTCCCTTCCTTTCCTCACCAAGTCTCTCGCTGCGTGAACATAACTGTTCTGGGTACGTCTAGAATGCTCATCCCATTCGCCTCCTGTGATCACCTGAATTTCCCCTTTGATGGTCTGAGCTTGATCATTTCTTCTTCCTACATTTAGCCTACCATCTTGTTCATTTTTGCCCTGCTGGGATCGATCGTAACTGCCTTGGCCAGACCTGGCTTCGTCCCTTGTCATTCGGACATACTCTTTCAGGTGTCCTGTTTGCACAATTCTCTCCAGCTCGTCTTTCAGATGGGTGCATTAATCTTTGTTATGACCATAGTCATTATGAAATCGACAAAATCGGTCAGATTTTTCCTTCTTAGGCTTCTGCGAATACGTCTTAGGCCATTTCAGATCTGGATGCCTCTCTATTGCTTGTAGGATTTCCCCTTCCGGGACCGCTAGGGGCGCATACCTGTCAAAACGAGGTCTTCCTCCAGACAGGTCTGACCTGGAATTCTTTACTTGCGCCCTCTCCTCTCTATCATATCTCTCTCTTTTCTGCTCTCCCTCGTCCTTGATCTTCAGAGCTTCTTCCAAGTGGATGTATTTTTCTGCTCTTTCCAAGAGTTCGCCAAACTTCAGAGCTGGGTTCACCACCAGCGACTGAAAGAACTCTCCTCTCCTGAGGCCTTGTGCCAGTGCGTTCACAAGAAGCTCTTCCGAGGTAGACGGCACCTCGAGCTTTGCATTATTAAATCGGTTAATATAAGCACGCAGGCTTTCGCCCTCTTTTTGCTTCAGACTAAACAGCTCGAGCGGCATCTTCTGATACTTCCGGAAGCTTGTGAATTGGTGCAAGAAGGCTAAGTTGAACTCGTAGAAATTGTTGATGGAGCGCGGCGGTAACTGGCTGAACCAGAGCTGAGCCGACTTGGTGAAAGTCATTGGGAAGCCCTGGCACATGACTGCGTCAGAGAACTTATGCACCGATGCTCGATTTTGAAACGGTTGAGGTGGTCCCACAGATCTGTGGTTCCACTATACTCAAAGCCTAAAGATCTGTACGACACCGGTACATCATCGCGCATGACCTCCTCCATAAATGGCGTGCCTCTCCGCGCCGGCATCATGCTGGTGCTCGCCATCTTCCTCTAGAATTCTCGCACCTCCTTCTGCAAGCTTTGCATCTGCTCAGCCAGGCCCGGGTTGGCCTGGCTTGACGTCTCACTATCAGAGGTGGAGAAGTGTTCATATCTTTCTTGAAGGGGGGTCCGATTGGTGCGCTGGCCGCGTAACAGCTCGGTTTCCGTCAGCGGGACCGTCCGATCAGGCCGCGTCCTGGATGGCGGCGTGGAGATCTCCGCAAATTTCTTCTCCACAGCCGCTTCCACGGCCTTGCCAATGAGGTCAGACAGCTGCCGGAGAAGGGTGTCGTTTAACAAACCACCAGGCATAGGCGTAGGTCCGTCGGAGGGGGGAGGCACGGTGCCTAATCCAGTGGCTCCTAACGGCTTTGCCCCCTCGGACCTTGCTGTTGATGGCTCTGTCGACCGTGGCATATCCCACGGCGTGGCGGAACTGGGGGTTCCGTCGAGCTCCCCTACCAAATTCCATCGTAAACCATCGGAAGCCATTAGAAAATCTCACATCGTAAACCATGTGGTCGTGGGTTCGATTCCCACAGACGGCGCCAATTGTTTCACCCAAAAATATGAGAACGCCTGAACCTTGCGCTTTTCCCGACCTGCATACACAAACACGTCAGAAAAGGACCACCGGGGGTTTTCCGGTGGAAACCTCTCTGATGCTTAAGTCAGGAAGCGTATAGAGTATTTCTGGTGAACAAATCAAGGAATGCACAAAGAATGACATACCTCTCTCAGCCTTGGGGCTGAGGTATTTATAGTTTTCCTAGTGGGGACCCCTTTTCGGGATCTTGAAAACAAAGGCCGCGAGTCATGGGCCGTTTAAGCAACAAACTCTGACAAGTGGTCCCACTTGCTCTTTTTTGGGTAAACAGGAAACCAGGTCTGGCCTAGGCCTGCACTTCCCCTACTGCTCCACGTTTCTTCTCAGGTCTGGGTATCCGCCCAGACCTGCTCTTGCCTCCCGAGGACTCTGTCTCGGAGAACTTTCTAACTTAATACGATTTCTGAGCTGCAATAATCTTTCATTGAGAAAGGTAAGGTCAGCTCTTCTCAATGAACAAACCAGCCCGGCTTTTCTATCTTTGCTTATTTTTAATCAGATCTACCCGAATTCAGGTCTGGCTAATCATGCCCTATCACTACTATTACTTATTTATAAATCACGGAGTTTATAGGGATCGTGAATGTAAATGAGTCTCTGTTGATACCACCATCTCCCATTATTTTCTTGATGTACGTGCGAAAAAAACCCCTCTACCTATAAGGATGTGAGTGTATTTATATACATTACTAACTGATTTTTTTTTATGAATGAATACAATGGTATTATACCGACACACAAGTACTACATGTTGGATGAGCCACCAATGTGGGAGAAATTTGAAGAAGTTTTCAGATGATTTGTTATCACCGTGTTACACAATTCAAAAGTAGTAAATGTGTTGGTATTTTTTTCAATTAATTCAGTATTCTAGTGTGTAATAAGATGGGATTGGGAAGACCTCAGTTTTATTGTGCAAGCTAAATTATGTAATGTACAAATTCGTAAAATGTTCACTTCATTTAATGAAAATATTTGTTGGTGTTGTCAATCTACTATGTCTCATCGATCAGTCATGTGAATCATTTTTAAAAAAATTGTGTATAATATTTGAACAGTCATAGTTACTATTACACAACAAAAAAAAAAAGCAAAATTCCGAGGGATTATCCCTCGGTTTTCAGGGAAAATCCCTCGGTTTTGGGCAAAACCGAGGGATAATTTTCCTCGGAAAAACCCTCCTCGGAATTTTTTTCGAGGGAATATTTCCCTCAAAAATCTAAAACCAAGGGAATTCTGAGGGAAACATTCCCTCGGACATATCTCCGTGCAATCCCTCAGAAAATCGAGGGAAAACCGAGGGCTTTGATTTCCCTCGGACTTCTGAGAGAATAATTTCCCTCGGAACACCTAGGGTTTTGTTTTCCCTCGAAATTCTGAGGGAAAAATATTCCCTCGGAATTTTGATATTTCCGAGGGATTTCCTAGGGAATATCCCCTCGGTTTATAGTTTTTTATAAAAAAATTTTACATTTCCGAGGGATTACCGAGGAATTGTCCCCTCGGTTTTAATTTATTTTATTGATTTTTAATTTTAATTTTAATTCCTGTTCAATTATTAAAATTCCCAAAAATTTGAAAAAAAGTCATTAATGAAAAGACAAATAAATAAACCAAATATTATAAAAATATTTGAAAATTTAAGAATAATTACATGCGTTCGACACAGTAACAAAGTTTATATGAACCGTAAAACTGTCCTATGGATGGGGAGGGGGGTACTGCTGCTGCTGATGGGGAGGGGGCAATTGCTGCTGGAAACGAGCATACATTTCGGCCATCTGTGCCATCTGGGCATTCATCCGCGCCTGAAATTCCTCCTGCTGTCGGCGCTCCTCCGCACGTAGTCGCCTTTACTCGGCTGCCTCCTCCTGAATCACCTCGAGCTGCATCTTCTGAGCCTGGACCTGCGCCTCGAGCTCTCTGATGTGGCTCCTATCAGCCTGGGAGGAGGTGGAAGAAGAGAGGCCCTTGAATAAACCTTTCGTAGAAGCCACCATCTTCCCATACGCGCCGGTGCCGTAATGTCGTCCCTTGCTCGGCCCGACGACACCGAGGAAAACTAAGTCCTGGTCAACCTCGTTACTCTCCTCCTGGGAAGACGCACGTTCCTGTTCCTGGGTCAGCTGTCGGTCGTACTCCTCCTTAAATACAACTCGTTATTAATATTCTACGTTAAAATCAAAGAATAAGTTAAAAATAAGAAAGAGACTCACATTAATATTAGTAGATCTCGTATCGATCCACGCGCCGTCTTTCTTTTAGTGCGTATGTTTAAAAAGATCGTAGCAATTAGTCGGCGCACCCGTCTCCCGCTCCTGTATTCAAATAGAATTTTCAAATAATTCACTAGTGCAGAAACAGCTTTTAAGAACGCCTGTTTCTGCAGATTAAGAACGCCCTGCTGAGGCGTTCTGCATGGAGCTGTTCTTGAAAGTCTGACAATCAAGAACGCCTCATCAGGGCGTTCTTAAATGTCAGACTTTCAAGAACGGTTTTTCAGAGACGTTCTTAAAAAAATTCAGCCGTTCTAGAAAGTCAATTTTGCAGCTCTAGGAAGTACTTTCCAGAACGTCCTTTTCTAAGACGTTCTGAAAAGTACACTTTCCAGAACGTCATTTTTTAAGACGTTCTGGAAAGTATGTTTTTCTAGAACGCCTTTTTCTGGAGGCATTCTGGAAAGTGTATTTTCAAGAACGTCTCTAAAACAGACGTTCTAGTATGTTTTTCTAGAACGCCTTTTTCTGGAGGCATTCTGGAAAGTGTATTTTCAAGAACGTCTCTAAAACAGACGTTCTCGAAAATAAACTTTCCAGAACGCCTTTTTTCCGGTCGTTCTTGAAAGTGTACTTTCCAGAACGTCTGTTTTGGAGACGTTCTCGAAAATATACTTTCCAGAACGTCCCTTTTGCAGTTCTCGAAAGTGTACTTTCCAGAACGCTTGTTTTTGGAGGCGTTCTGGAAAATATATTTACGAGAACGTCTGTTGTAGAGGTGTTCTCGAAAATACACTTTCCAGAACGCCTGCAGAAAAAGGCGTTCTTGAAAGTTTACTTTCGAGAACGCCTGAAAAGGGGACGTTCTGAAAGATATATACTTTCCATAACGTCTCTAAAACAGACGTTCTGGAATATTTTTTTTCTAGAACGGTTTTCTGGATAACCGTTCCAGATTTTTACATTTCTGAAATTTCATTCCAGATTTTTATTTCTTATATTAGGCCTGCTCATATATCAAAATTAAAAATTATAGTACCTAATTAAATTACAAAACACATTTCATTTATTTATTCCAAAAATCACCAACACATGTCACTAATAACAAATAGTACACAATCCCAAGTCAACAACACAAGTATCCAAATACACGATCTCCAAGTATATCCAAATACACAATCACCAAGTCTTAAAATAGAAATCCACAAAAGTTGATGAGTACCTATTTTCCTACCATTCAAGTTATCCACAAATATTGCACCTACATCGCAATCAATCCATGAACTCTAAGAAACACTCGGCCCAACGTCTACGCACATCATCAATTTCCTCGTCCGAATAAGGTTGTTCCATATTGAGTACCTGCATGTGTGAGACAGCATAGAATCAGACATCTGTGAGACAGCATAGCATAACATCAGACATCATAGCATCAAACAAATAGGTTGTTCCACAGAAGRCAATTTATCCATAGCCAATCATGACAGTAAAAGACCAAACAAGGCTGAGACAGCATAGAATCAGACATCATAGCATCAGACATCAGAGCATCAGAGCATCTGAGACAGCATAGAATCAGACATCATAGCATCATAGCATCAGACCTCATAGCATCATAGCATCTGAGACAGCATAGAATCAGACATCATAGCATCATAGCATCAGACATCATAGCATCATAGCATCTAAGACAGCATAGAATCAGACATCATAGCATCATAGCATCATAGCATCAGACATCATAGCATCATACATCATAGCATCATAGAAGACAATTTATCCAGAGCCAATCATGACAGTAGTTGACCAAACAAGGAATTTCAGCCTAAGATATTTACAGAACCTAACTATGAAGCTCAATCATCATTACTCATTAAAATATTCAAAACTTGACCACGAATGTTCAAATAAATTACTTGCAATCTATTCTTCCAAATACAGACTGAAACAAAAAATTATATAAAGGAAAAGGGAAATTCGATAAACCTTTTCGAATGAATCAACGATGTCTAATCGGATGATCTCTAGCATATGCCTCATTACAAAAAAAATGCTTGTGTCCGATGTCTTTCGTTGGTCCAAACACTATAAAAAAAATAATTATGAATTAGATCAGGCAGATATGGAAAATTTATGAAAAAAAATAAATTTATGGTAAATATACAAGTGCAAATTTAATCTTCAAGCTTCAAGATAGTTTGTCGTATACTGCTGCCTCGCCCCGGTTTTATTTGTCGCATAAAGGATGCCTCTGAAGCTAACTTTTCTATTCACAAACTTCTCAAAGAGGGATATGTGACTCATAATAACCATTTCACACAAGCAGCATATGTGAATTAACTATGATGGTATTTACAAAATACTACCAACGGTTTGTTTCAAAACATACGGTCAGCTCTAATTCCTTTCTTAAAGACAAAAAGAACTGGGTCGAAAATCCGAAAGAGAGAGAGAGAGAGAGAGAAATCAGAAGCTTTTAGAAATAGAAAGGAAGAAAAATGAGAGGGATCTCAAGTTTTATACTACTGGAAACATTACCAGTTTAACAAAACAACTATACTACWGGAAACATTACCAATTTTATAAAGTGTCTAACATAGTTTTGAGAATCGTTTCCACCTAAAACCATAACATACAAAGTCATGTTCTGGATACAGCAAAATAAACCCACTGAAGACGGAACTATAATATTCAACTTTAAGGAAAACCAAGTGTACCTTCGGATAAACCCATTGAGGCTTCTTTAACTGGTAGGTGTGCGTCCCCTTCATCATTTGGTATGCATTACATGCCCTATATATGGTAAATAATAAGAATCAAGTAAAAAAAAAAAACAGACCACAAAATAAAATTTTAAAATTCATACGTCTCAATCTTATCGGAAATCCTTTTCTTCGGCTTTTTCCCCTTGGAACAGAACCAAGCCACACTATTTTTTTTAGGACAAAGAACCATCAATTGCCAATAACTCCTATAAACATGAGATAAGACAACATAATGAGAAAATATTAATTATAATAAAAAAATAATCTGTAAACCAAAAGAAGAGAGTGCCATCGACTATCAAAAAGTAAAAGAACTTTTTACTTGTAAATAGGTGCAAGAAAGCACTCAAAATCTCCTTCTGCAATTCTTTTCCGAAGCAGCACACCTATTTCTTCATTTGTACTTCCATTACTTTCAAGGATTAGCGGACACATCAATCCATATATATCGCTACGCCCCGACAATTTCAATATATTGTAGAGATACCTACAACATTAGAACGTTGTTAGGATGTTTCCACGAGTGCTTCAATTTTATTAGGTTTAAAAAAGATGTGTTTCCAAGCAGTCAAATAAATACTTATCGTAAAATTGCATGACACAAACGGAAATCTCCTTAGCTAGCAATAACCCCGTGATATCCTCCTGATTTATTTGCAGACTGTGGTGCGTCTTTTCACTCACAATACCGACTTCCACAGATATAACTTTTGGTTGATCAATATCGGCCAACGCGATCCACAAACGTTTCAGAGCGTCATTGCTAGAGGGTTGGGACTGGGGTTTTGGATCGAGTTCCTTTGGTTTAGAAATTCCCTAGATAAATAATTATAATGTCAGTTACAATTAATGAGACAATTAATGAGATTCATTTCCTCTGGTGATAAAGAACACATATACAAATAATGTCAATTACAATTAATAAAACTGACAATTAAAACACCAATTCAATTAGCACATATACAAAAACCTGGAGCATAAAGAGGCTAACAATATTCAGAAAGCTTACTTTACAAAATTGTGTTCTTCTATAACAAAGCGTGCACATCATGTTCTGCTAGGAAATATTTAAAATTTATTTTGAATTAGATGTTATTATAGAACAAATGAAACTAGACTGGGGTAAATAACATCTACAGAATTAATTATAGTAAACTGTCAATTATTTCTTATAAAAATAATTATAAATATTAATTATAAGAACGAGCTAAAAAATTAATAACATCCCAGAAATTAAATATAAATAACATCTAAAGAACTGTTTATAATTAATTCTATTTATAATTAATAACATCTAAAGAACTGCTTATAATTAATTCTGTTTATAAACATGGGGGTAGTTTTTATAATTATCCCAACAGAGTTTTCTAAGTTCTTATAAAACTCTCCATCAGTATTTTCATATGAAACTGAAGATATTTCAGG
>BMAC01000133.1:1419274-1430925 GCA_014905375.1 Phtheirospermum japonicum
TGCAGCTCTGGGAAGTACTTTCCAGAACGTTCTTTTCTAAGACGTTCTGGAAAGTATATTTTTCTAGAACTCCTATTTTTGGGGGCGTTCTGGAAAGTGTATTTTCGAGAACGTCTCTAAAACAGACGTTCTCGAAAATACACTTTCCAGAACGCCCCTTTTCTAGGCGTTCTTGAAACTGTACTTTTCAGAACGCCTGTTTTCGAAGACGTTCTCGAAAGTAAACTTTCCAGAACGTCCTTTTTTAGTCGTTCTCGAAAGTGTACTTTCCAGAACGCCTATTTTTGGATGCGTTCTGGAAAGTATATTTTCGAGATCGTCCTTTTGTATGACGTTCTCGTAAATACACTTTCCAGAACGCCCTTCATAAACAGGCGTTCTAGAATGTGTGCTTTCCAAGAACGTTAAATAAAGGGACGTTCTGGAAAGTATACTTTCGAGAACGTCGGTTGTAGAGGCGTTCTCAAAAATACACTTTCCAGAACGCCTCTAGAAAAAGGCGTTCTGGAAAGTTTACTTTCGAGAACGCCTGAGAAGGGGACGTTCTGGAAAGTGTATACCTTCCAGAACGTCTCTAAAACAGACGTTCTGGAATATTTGTGTTCTAGAACGGTTTTCTGAATAACCGTTCTAGATTTTTACGTTTCTGGAATTTTATTCCAGATTTATATTTCTTATATTAGGCCTGCTCACAAATTTCAAAATTCAAAATTATAGTACCTAATTAAATCACAAAACAAATTTCATTTATATAATCCCAAAATCACCAACACATGTCATTAATAACAAATAATACACAATCACCAAGTCAACAACACAAGTATCCAAATACAATATCTCCAAGTATATCCAAATACACACCAAGTCTTAAAAAAGAAATCCACAAAAGTTGACGAGTACCTATTTTCCTACCATTCAAGTTTTCCACAAATATTGCACCTACATCGCAATCAATCCATGAACTCTAAGAAACACTCGGCCCAACGTCTACGCACATCATCAATTTCCTCGTCCGAATAAGGTTGTTCCATATTGAGTGCCTGCATGTGTGAGACAGCATAGACATTTTTATCCACAGAAGACATCATAGCATCAAACAAACAGACCAAACAAGGCTGTTTCAGCCTAAAATATTTACAGAACCAAACAAGGCTGTTTCAAACAAACAGATCAAACAATCAGACATCATAGCATCAAACAAACGGGTTGTTCCACAGAAGACATTTTATCCATAGCCAATCATGACAGTAGTTGACCACAGAAGACATCATAGCATCAAACAAACAGACCAAACAAGGCTGTTTCAGCCTAAAATATTTACAGAACCAAACAAGGCTGTTTCAAACAAACAGATCAAACAATCAGACATCATAGCATCAAACAAACAGGTTGTTCCACAGAAGACATTTTATCCATAGCCAATCATGACAGTAGTTGACCACAGAAGACATCATAGCATCAAACAAACAGACCAAACAAGGCTGTTTCAGCCTAAAATATTTACAGAACCAAACAAGGCTGTTTCAAACAAACAGATCAAACAATCAGACATCATAGCATCAAACAAACAGATTGTTCCACAGAAGACATTTTATCCATAGCCAATCATGACAGTAGTTGACCAAACAAGGAATTTCAGCCTAAAATATTTACAGAACCTAATATGAAGCTCAATCATCATTACTCATTACAATATTCAAAACTTGACCACGAAGGTTCAAATAAATTACTTGCAATCTATTCTTCCAAATACAAATCGAAACAACAAATTATATAAAGGAAAAGGGAAATTCGATAAACCTTTTCGAATGAATCAACGATGTCTAATCGGATGATCTCCAGCATATGCCTCATTACAAAAAACCCGCATGTGTCCGATGTCTTTCGTTGGTCCAAACACTATAAAAAAATAATTATGAATTAGATTAGGCAGATATGGAAAATTTATGAAAAAAAATAAATTTATGGTAAATATCCAAGTGCAAATTTAATCTTCAAGCTTCAAAACAGTTTGTAGTATACTGCTGCCTCGCCCCGGTTATATTTGTCGCATAAAGGATGCCTCTGAAGCTAACATTTCTATTCACAAACTTCTCAAAGCACAAAGTGACTCATAATAACCATTTCACACAAGCAGCATATGTGAATTAACTATGATGGTATTTACAAAATACTGCCAACGGTTTGTTTCAAAACATACTAGTTATTTAATCAAACCATACGGTCAGCTCAAATTCTTTTCTTAAAGACAAAAACACAGAACTGGGTCGACAATCCGAAAGAGAGAGAGAGAGAGAAATCAGAAGGTTTTAGAAAGAGAAAGGAAGAAAAATGAGAGGGATCTCAAGTGATGAGAGGATTTCGTGTTTGGGCTTTCTTATCAAATCAAATAGAATATAGCTGTGGTTAAATACAAAACTTGGGTTTGGTTCCTGCAGTACATTGTACTAAACGATCGTATTCACTTGATGACTCATTCATGATAACTCCAACATCATGTTGTACTTCACACAAATTTCATATCCTTTATGGTGCTATATAAAAGTTGATCACGGATTAAATTAGTTACCCTAAGTTATGGGATAAGTGAAAATATGGCAAAAGAAGAGACATGTCAATAAATAGTGGTAAAATTTCACTTTCAGTCACAAAAAACAAATTAAGCAAAATTTAACAAATCAACTATACTACTGGAAACATTACCAGTTTTATAAAGTGTTTCACATAGTCATTTTCTGGATACAGCCAAATAAACCCACTGAAGACAGAACTATAATATTCAACTTTAAGGAAAACCAAGTGTACCTTCGGATAAACCCATTGAGGCTTCCTTTAACTGGTAGGTGTGCGTCCCCTTCATCATTTGGTATGCATTACATGCCCTATATATGGTAAATAATAAGAATCAAGTAAAAAAATAAAGAACAGACCACAAAATATAATTTTAAAAATCATACGTCTCAATCTTATCGGAAATCCTTTTCTTCGGCTTTTTCCCCTTGGAACAGAACCAAGCCACGCTATTGTTTTTAGGACAAAGAACCATCAATTGCCAATAACTCCTATAAACATGAGATAAGACAACATAATGAGAAAATATTAATTATAATATAAAAATAATCTGTAAACTAAAAGAAGAGAGTGCCATCGACTATCAAAAAATAAAAGAGCTTTTTACTCGTAAATAGGTGCAAGAAAGCACTCAAAATCTCCTTCTGCAATTCTCTTCCGAAGCAGCACACCTATTTCTTCATTGGTACTTCCATTACTTTCAAGGATTAGCGGACACATCAATCCATATTTATCGCTACGCCCCGACAATTTCAATATGTTGTAGAGATACCTACAACATTAGAACATTGTTAGGATGATTCCACGAGTGCTTCAATATTATTAGGTTTAAAAAAGATGTGTTTCCAAGCAGTCAAATAAATACTTATTGTAAAATTGCATGACAGAAATGGAAATCTCCTTAGCTAGCAATAACCCCGTGATATCCTCCTGATTTATTTGCAGACTGTGGTGCGTCTTTTCACTCACAATACCGACTTCCACAGACATAACTTTTGGTTGATCAATATCGGCCAACGCAATCCACAAACGTTTCAGAGCATCATTGCTAGAGTGTTGGGACTGGGGTTTTGGATCGAGTTCCTTTGGTTTAGAAATTCCCTAGATAAATAATTATAATGTCAGTTACAATTAAGGAGATTCATTTCCTCTGGTGATAAAGAACACATATACAAATAATGTCAATTACAATTAATGAAACTGACAATTAAAACACCAATTCAATTAGCACATATACAAAAACCTGGAGCATAAAGAGGCTAACAATATTCAGAAAGCTTACTTTACAAAATTGTGTTCTTCTATAACAAAGCGTGCACATCATGTTCTGCTAGGAAATATTTATAATTTATTTTGAATTAGATGTTATTATAGAACAAATGAAACCAGACTGGGGTAAATAACATCTACAGAATTAATTATAGTAAACTGTCAATTATTTCTTATAAAAATAATTATAAATATTAATTATACACGAACGAGCTAAACAATTAATAACATCCCAGAAATTAAATATAAATAACATCTAAAGAACTGTTTATAATTAATTCTGTTTATGATTTACTTTGAATTAGATGTTATTACAGAACAAGTGAAACCAGATTGGGGGTCATTTCTAACCCAGAATTAAATAACAAAAACAACCCAACATTTTAGCCAAATTATGGAAAGAAAAGAAAAGAAACTGTGTTTTTAGGGGGCATGATTAAGGGGCATAAGATGGAAAATTAAGCAATTATCCCAACAGAGTTTAAAATTCCTTAGATGAGACTGAAGATGGGAAAATTAAGCAATTATCCCAACAGAGTTAAAATTCCCAACAGTTAATCGAAAATTAAGCAAATAATCTTTAGAAAAAGATAACAAAAAGACCCTCATTTATCTTATAAAATTACAAATACGCCCTGTTGTAATTTTGAAATTCTCTTCTTTTCCTTTTTTAATTACCCAAACATTTTACTAGCAGTTAATCGAAGTACCTTGTGTGTAACACTCTGCACCAAACTTCGAGGCCAAGCAATGAACTGATTTGGCGCTTCTCCCACAGTAGTGACTTCATCTGTTGGGCATGGAACACGTGCATCTCCAACTACAACTCGCAGAACTGTCACTCTCACTTCATCAGCTTTCATTATTTTGTGGTGAAGGGTCAAACCCAAGTCGTGAAGACGACCAAATGCAACCAATCGTCTCTGTGGATCCTCGACATACAACTCATATTCATCATCGTGTTCTTCGTGGACATCCTCTACCATAAGATCCGGGGCACAACTCCCTCTTGCACTCTGGACTGCTGGAGTCTCCGGGGCAGACGTAGTGGCCGCTGTGGCCGCTTGGGAGCTGAACATCATCAGCATCTCTTCTCTTAATTTTTTCTGCATTTCGGAAACCCTGGATTCAACGATAGCCTCTACCCTGGATTCAACGATAGCATCTACCTCCTGTCTGGACACCATTCCATCGTCGATAATGAGTTGGGGCTTTCCAAAGTAGGTCCTAAGTGTGTGTCCTTTCCCAACTCCCCTGACACGGCTGGGATGCTCTGGCTTCCCTATTGCAACCGCAAGCACGTCGTTCCTACCAATAGGGTTGAAACTGCCTTGAGAGCGTTGTTCTTCTAACGAGTCCTGCGACAGAATGTAGGTATTTTGATTGAGTCCAATATGTTACAAAAATAAATAAATTTGAGATTAAGTATAATCAAATACCAAAAAATATACCAATTAAACACAATAAAACTAATAATCACAGAATACTATACAATTACAACATGTAGAATTTCAATTTCTATTTTACATATCAATATTTCTATACCAATTTTAATCAGTGAATAAAATAAGTTTCTGAAATTCACCAGTCATTTATAATTAAATCTGGGATTTTTATAGAGACTGGGGGTCATTAATAATTCATAATTAATCTCTGGGGTTTTTAAAGAAATTAGGGGTCATATATAATATTTATAATTAATAATTAATAATTAATCTCTGGGGTTCCGAACAGCATTGGCCTTGAAGCCAGATTTTTCCGGTTCTAACATAATCAACTATAAGTTGCCAGCATTCCTGTGTAAACAGCGGAGCCCAAGCCACTACTAATAGATGTTAATAAGAAGAGCTTCATTCGGTTCAATGAGATGGATATGACGATACTAATGATAGAGTCTATTTGAGCTGAAAAAGTTGCATAGGTAAGTCAACACAGTCTTGTACAAAGCCAAATAAAGTTTTTTTTATAAAGTGTGTCCTCAACAAGCAGAACAAACAATAAACAGCTCATACTTCATGATGACTTTTGGAAATAAAACTTGTAATATTGTTCGGTTATGGGAATAAGTTAACGGATTTAATTTAAGCTACCTAAAGGTAAAGCAGCCCACCCACAAAAACGAAAAGAAACACTCAGGCATTCTATCCATATATATTATTATTTATCCACAGGATGCAACTAAAAACTGGACAATAGCTTCAGAAATTTGTATCAATATCAAATCAGATTTGACAATATTTTATACATCCATATATTATTTATATATTCATGCTTTATGAGAGTGTATACAGGTTCGAATAATATGGGGCTTGGATATATATACACATACCCTTGCAGCAGAAATCTATACATATATAGAGAAAAAAGGAATACCGAAGTGTGATACATAGGAAGGACTGAGAAATGCACTTATTCGGAAATGATCAGTATAAGGGAACGTTCGATTAGCAAACTGTTCGATTTAATAAAAAAAATAAAGAAATCCCGTATTCGAATCCATATTTCAGCCAAACCGTTCGATTAACAAACTGTTCGATTTCAGCCATATATATTATTTATGAGATTTTGTTAGGACCGACTGGAAGAAACTTCAAGTTTCTATGAATTGAAAACAAATTGAGCCCGAGTTTCACAAATTCAAGCTTATTGACACGTGGGCCTCAATTATGAGTCTGAACTGTCAAATTTGGGTTATTTTTGGGAATTTTAGAGAAATTAGGGGTCGTTTCTAATATTTGTAAAAATAGTAGGGGTCATTCATAACAGACTTATGAGTGTAAATTACCTGACTAATATCATAACACTTGACCCAATTAAACAATACAGAAAATATTTTTTAATAAAAATAATAATAAAGAGCTTATTGACACGTGGGCCTCAATGTTGAGTCTGAACTGTCAAATTTGGGTTATTTTTGGTAATTTTAGAGAAATTAGGGGTCGTTTCTAATATTTGTAAAAATAGTAGGGGTCATTTATAACAGACTTACAATCTTTTCAGCGATACTGCTTGCTTCTGGGGATAGATATTGTCCGGTGCTTGTGATGCGCGCTCTCTTCCATGCCTCGTGACGAGAGGGCGGAGATGGGGGGGGGGGGGGATAACCTCCGACGGGTCCCCAGAGGCTTCTCGTCTCGCCTTGTACTTCTCGTCGATCATCTTTTGTTTCAGAAGTTTGTAGCCGCCACGAGAACACCTCTGTGGATATTTGTTATTCGATTGGACACTCTGAAACTTTGCTCTTTTTGCCTGCGATAGAGATAAGATGAAACTTCAATGGAATTTTGATTAAAACATTTTCCTAGATAATATCAAAAAGGGATTAACTTACCTTGTATTCGTCAGTCAGACGCGATGCAACAAAAGCATTCCAAATATCTGGATCGAGGAACTGGTAGTCGTTAACATACGGGGGCACGTCTGTTTTATCTCCGAAAATGTAATTATTTGCCAGGTAAGTCTTGAAGACCGTCCAACGCCTCCCAACGTAGTCTAACAACTTCTTCTTGAATATGAGAAGTTCAGAGCCAGAATTGATAATTCGGAGACTAAGAAGAAAAGAAAGGCAAAACCTAAAACAGAGAGGACAGTTTTTTTTGTTTTTTTTTTTTTCATAGAGTTTTGTTATTCATCCAAACACATGCAATATAATATCATTCAAATTTACCAGAAAAACCTACAGAAGCTAGAAAAGAAAATAATCTTTATAAAAAGATAACAAAAAGACCCTCTTTTATCTTATAAAATTACAAATACGACCTGTTGTAATT
The DNA here is from genome assembly GCA_014905375.1 of Phtheirospermum japonicum. Taxonomy (NCBI): domain Eukaryota; kingdom Viridiplantae; phylum Streptophyta; class Magnoliopsida; order Lamiales; family Orobanchaceae; genus Phtheirospermum; species Phtheirospermum japonicum. The sequence continues at coordinate 1,426,885 of BMAC01000133.1, forward strand.
TTGAAATTCTCTTCTTTTCCTTTTTTTATTACCCAAACATTCTAATAGCAGTTAATCGAAGTACCTTATGTGTAACACTCTGCACCAAACTTCGAGGCCAAGCAATGAACTGATTTGGYGCTTCTCCCACAGTAGTGACTTCATCTGTTGGGCATGGAACACGTGCATCTCCGACTACAACTCGCAGAACTGTCACTCTCACTTCATCAGCTTTCATTATTTTGTGGTGAAGGGTCAAACCCAAGTCGTGAAGACGACCAAATGCAACCAGTCGTCTCTGTGGATCCTCGACATACAACTCATATTCATCATCGTGTTCTTCGTCGTGGACATCCTCTACCATAAGATCCGGGGCACAACTCCCTCTTGCACTCTGGACTGCTGAAGTCTCCGGGGCAGACGTAGTGGCCGCTGTGGCCGCTTGGGAGCTGAACATCATCAGCATCTCTTCTCTTAATTTTTTCTGCATTTCAGAAACCCTGGATTCAACGATAGCCTCTACCCTGGATTCAACAATAGCATCTACCTCCTGTCTGGACACCATTCCATCGTCGATAAGGAGTTGGGGCTTTCCAAAGTAGGTCCTAAGTGTGTGTCCTTTCCCAACTCCCCTGACACGGCTGGGATGCTCTGGCTTCCCTATTGCAACCGCAAGCACATCGTTCCTACCAATAGGGTTGAAACTGCCTTGAGAGCGTTGTTCTTCTAACGAGTCCTGCGACAGAATGTAGGTGTTTTGATTGAGTTCAATATGTTACAAAAATAAATAAATTTGAGATTAAGTATAATCAAATACAAAAATATATACCAATTAAACACAATAAAACTAATAATCACAGAATAATATACAATTACAACATGTAGAATTTCAATTTCTATTTTACATCATCAATATTTTTATACCAATTTTAATCAGTGAATAAAATAAGTTTCCAAAATTCTGGGGTCATTTATAATTAAATCTGGGATTTTTATAGAGATTGGGGGTCATTAATAATTAATAATTAATCTCTAGGGTTTTTAAAGAAATTAGGGATCATATATAATATTTATAATTAATAATTAATAATTAATCTCTGGGGTTCCGAACAGCATTGGCCTTGAAGCCAGATTTTTCCGGTTCTAACATAATCAACTATAAGTTGCCAGCATTCCTGTGTAAACAGCGGAGCCCAAGACACTACTAATAGATGTAATAAGAAGAGCTTCATTCGGTTCAATGAGATGGATATGACGATACTAATGATAGAGTCTATTTGAGCTGAAAAAGTTGCATAGGTAAGTCAACACAGTCTTGTACAAAGCCAAATAAAGTTTTTTTTATAGAGTGTGTCCTCAACAAGCAGAACAAACAATAAACAGCTCATACTTCATGATGACTTTTGGAAATAAAACTTGTAATATTGTTCGGTTATGGGAATAAGTTAACGAATTTAATTTAAGCTACCTAAAGGTAAAGCAGCCCACCCACAAAAATGAAAAGAAACACTCAGGCATTCTATCCATATATATTATTATTTATCCACAGGATGCAACTAAAAACTGGACAATAGCTTCAGAAATTTGTATCAATATCAAATCATATTTGACAATATTTTATACATCCATATATTATTTATACATTCATGCTTTGTGAGAGTGTATACAGGTTCAGATAATATGGGGCTTGGATATATATACACATACCCTTGCAGCAGAAATCTATAGCATATATAGAGAAAAAAGGAATACCGAAGTGTGATACATAGGAAGGACTGAGAAATGCACTTATTCGGAAATGACCAGTATAAGGGAACGTTCGATTAGCAAACTGTTCGATTTAATAAAAATAATAATAATAAAGAAATCCCGTATTCGAATCCATATTTCAGCCAAACCGCTCGATTAGCAAACTGTTCGATTTCAGCCATATATATTATTTATGAGATTTTTTTAGGACCGACTGGAAGAAACTTCAAGTTTCTGTGAATTGAAAACAAATTGAGCCCGAGTTTCACAAATTCAAGCTTATTGACACGTGGGCCTCAATTTTGAGTCTGAACTGTCAAATTTGGGTTATTTCTGGGAATTTTAGAGAAGTTAGGGGTCATTTCTAATATTTGTAAAAATATTAGGGGTCATTCATAACAGACTTATGAGTGTAAATTACCTGACTAATAGCATAACACTTGACCCGATTAAACAATACAGAAAATATTTTTTAATAAAAATAATAATAAAGAAATCCCGTATTCGAATCCATATTTTAGCCAAACTGTTCGATTAGCAACATGCTCGATTTCAGCCATATATATTATTTATGAGATATTTTTAGGACCGACTAGAAGAAACTTCAAGTTTCTGTGAATTGAAAACAAATTGAGCCCGAGTTTCACAAAATCAAGCTTATTGACACGTGGGCCTCAATTTTGAGTCTGAACTGTCAAATTTGGGTTATTTCTGGTAATTTTAGAGAAATTAGGGGTCGTTTCTAATATTTGTAAAAATAGTATGGGTCAATTATAACAGACTTACAATCTTTTCAGCGATACTGCTTGCTTCTGGGGATAGATATTGTCCGGTGCTTGTGATGCGCGCTCTCTTCCATGCCTCGTGACGAGAGGGCGGAGATGGGGGGAATAACCTCCGACGGGTCCCCAGAGGCTTCTCGTCTCGCCTTGTACTTCTCGTCGATCATCTTTTATTTCAGAAGTTTGTAGCCGCCACGAGAACACCTCTGTGGATATTTGTTATTCGATTGGACACTCTGAAACTTTGCTCTTTTTGCCTGCGACAGAGATAAGATGAAACTTCAATGGAATTTTGATTAAAACATTTTCCTAGATAATATCAAAAAGGGCTTAACTTACCTTGTATTCGTCAGTCAGACGTGATGCAACAAAAGCATTCCAAATATCTGGATCGAGGAACTGGTAGTCGTTAACATACGGGGGCACGTTTGTTTTATCTCCGAAAATGTAATTATTTGCCAGGTAAGTCTTGAAGACCGTCCAACGCCTCCCGACATAGTCTAACAACTTCTTCTTGAATTTCTTTTGCTTTTTGACATCAACGATAGAAAACTCGACCTCCTTCTTGTCCTTCTCGTCATCAATGAACATAATCTCGAATTTCTCCTACATCATAAAATAAATTACTTACAATAAAAAATGACATGAAATATTGTAACTGGAGAATACTAAATATTAATAAGATAATTGGCAGCCGTTCATTGTAAGAGATAAAAAAATGAAAATAAAACCAAGAGTTCATCACGACCCACGACAATATAACCAGAATCTGAACAACATAAAAGCAGAATAATTTACAGAAACTTTTTTTTTTACAAAAAAAAATTAATAACAATAATAATATTAACAAATAATAATAAGAAGCATATGACTAGCAGAAGAATCTGTTCTTTTTTGCAGTAAAAAATATTTCCTTTCTGTTGAAGCTACTATCACTGTCCAACATATTCTTCTTGTTTCTACACTTAGAAGACATTTATTAATGCTAGCTACTTTTCCAAAAAAGCAAGAATCACATCATTTTTCCCCCTTCAATCTTYCAATACTTGTACTCTAATACTTGTACTCTAATGTTTCTTATGAAAATGAAATTTTTTGTGGAATGCTCAACTATAGAAGTCTTATACGCATGAGTGACGCGTTCTATTGACTCAAGATTGAGCACTACAACTAGGCCCCATTATGTATTCATTAATTAGTTATTTAAATATGAAAAATGGGAAGAAAAAACAGTAGAAAACAATCTGCTTATGCTGAATTACCGCCGATAATCAGGATTCATAGTCATATGATGAGGCAATATGGAGCCATAAATATCAATAAATGTCTGACAAACATAAGTACACATTGAGCCCCTATTACATTGAKCCATAAAWTTTKTTTCTATTTAACACAATAATCAAATTAAGATATACTCTAGGGCTATACCAGATTCACAATAACAGGTGCTATACCAAATCGAGCCAATTTACAAGGAAAAGAAGTTTGTTGATATTAGCAAGGAGGATCTTGAGCTAGGTTAGTAACCTTT
>BMAC01000133.1:1432624-1456295 GCA_014905375.1 Phtheirospermum japonicum
ATTTTATTTTTTTTAAATTATGATGACTAGTATAATATTTACCTTTGGAAAGGGTTAATTACAAAAATCATGCAAGTAAAAAAATGGGAAAAAAATATTAGGGTAGTAGGTGGGCGCATTCACATTATCTTTAGTCTTGCCTTGGATATTGAGAAGCGTTCCGATAAGACTATCGGAGACATTCTTCTCCACGTGCATCACATCAATACAATGTTTCACGTCAAGACTCTTCCAATATGGAAGCTCGAAAAAGATCGACCTCTTTTTCCATAAGCGTTTCTCCGCTAGGCTCTGCTTTTCTGTCTTACCGAATATCACATTAATGTCTTTCACTTGGGCATAAACTTGCTCGGAAGTTAACACTCCTGGAGCCTTTTAAGAATCTTGCTCACCATTGAAAGCTTTCTTTAATTTGCGATATGGATGGTTTGGTTTAAGCCACTTCCGGTAACCAAGGTAGACCATTTTCTTCCCATGCTGAAGTTGGTTATAACAAGTGTGTTCTCCACATTTGGGACATGCTTTATGCCCCTTATTACAATACCCGGACAAGTTGCCATATGCCGGGAAGTCATTAATTGTGCAGAAGATCATCGCATGCAGCTTAAAAGTTTCTTTTTTATATGCATCGAACACATCAATTCCCTCCTCAAACAACTTCTTCAAGTCTTCGATAAAAGGCTGAAAGTAGACATCTATATCATTTTCGGGTTGTTTTGGCCCCGAAATCATCATAGACAACATAATGTACTTGCGTTTCATGCACATCAATGGAGAGAGGTTGTAAATGACAAGTAGAACTGGCCATGCACTATGTCGACTGCTCAGATTACCATAAGGATTCATCCCATCCGTACAGAGTCCCAGCCTAAGGTTTCTTGGCTCGTTACCAAACCAAGGATACAATTGGTCAATCTTCTTCCACTGAGGTGAATCACCCGGATGTCGAAGATTACCATCATCGATTCTCTCGTCTGCATGCCATCTCAAGTTCTTCACCTCAGTTGGACTGGCATACAAGCGTTTGAACCTTGGTATTATTGGAAGATACTATAAGACCTTCATCATGGGCTTCTTGGTACGAACATCTTCACAACTAGCATCATCACCATCCTTTTTGTAACGTGATGTCCCACATCTCGGACACTCGTGCAATTCTTTGTACTCTTTCCTATACAAAATGCAGTCGTTAGGACATGCATGGATCTTCTTGTACCCAAGCCCTAGCGGACACAAAATCTTCTTCGCCTTGTAGTTAGATTCGGGTAATTCGTTATCCTCCGGAAGCATAAGTTTCAGCAATCCAAGCAACGCCGTAAAACTCTTATCGCTCCACCCATACGTCGCCTTCAACGAAATTAGTTTCAATACTGCTGATAATAGTGAGAAATTTTTGCAGCCTTTGTAGAGAGATTTCTCGGCATCAACGGACAAGGTCTCGTAACTCTTGTTTGCATGTGCTTGCTTGAAGGCCTCTGCTCCAACATCATTAATCATGTCCTCCAGATGATCATACATATCTTCATCACCATCTTCGTTGCGGGCTTCTTCATTTTGGGATACATCTGGCATGTCAAATTCACCGTGCCATATCCATCGTGTGTAGTTCTTGTTGAAACCATCACAAATTACATGTTCTCTAATTTCTCTAGCAGTTAATCGCCTATCATTCAAGCATTTGACACATGGGCATAAAAACCTCCCATTATTGTCAGGAACATGTGTTCTCGCAAACTCTAAAAACTCATTAACCCCATTCTCATATTCGTCACTTGTTCGCTTAGAATTTACCCAACTACAATCCATGACTACCTAAACGAGTTAACATTTTACATAAAGTAAGTTTAGCTCAATAAGCAAATAAATTAAATAATATTCAATTACTCAATTTTTGAATTTGACAATTCAAACCATTAGCGTATTAATAATATAGTATATAAGGTAGCTTTTTGAATATTTTTCTTTTTACTATTTATTTAAGTATACTTTATGAACTTAACAATTCATTTTAATAAAATAGGCAGGTGAAATTCTTTATAGTAACTGAGACTACGTACAATTTATTTGAGCTTAAAAAATAAGTCAAAAAAAGCAATTTTCTTTGTTCCCCCATTCATGTTTATATTGATGTGTTTATATTAATGCACACTGCTCCCTACCATAGAAAGTTACAGTTGCTTAGCATAGAAAATCTCATAAGAAACAAATACCCAGCATGGGGATGAAAAGATATTTCATCGATTTACTTCAATTTTAACAACAATTTCAAATTTGACACCATTAAAAAAAGAACTTAATCGATAATACCAATACCGATTTGGCTGCCACGTACGTCAACTGAAAAATCGGTCACCAATTATGCAAATTACATAATCCTCAAGTTTTTAGGTGATTAGCATTACAAATTCTCAAGTAACATTTCATAACTAGTAGTTAATTTTCCTAAGTAACCACAAATCATCATCCTCAATTACAATAAAACATTAATTCAAAGATACAAACTTAATACCTTGCAAATTTTTGGCGCCTGCTTGATAACAACAATCAGCAACAGTATGTAAAAAGGTTTCAGAAATGGGACTCAATCTTCCTGTAAAGTATACAATCAGCAATTACAACAATCAGTAACAACAAGTAAAATTTTCTTTAATAACAATCAGCAATAAAAACAATAAGCTAATGGTTTTTATTTTCATTTTTATAACATCTGTCCCTTTAATTTTTCTATTTAATATATATTTATATTTATTTATCATGTTTATATTCACAAAACAAAATTTGTTTAATTACTCTAATAAACTTATTTTCAAATAATAATTTAAAACCAACAATCATACATCAATTATTCGATTTACAAAATTTAGATGTCATTTACAATTAATTCTGGGATTTTTATAGAAATTGTGGGTTATTTATAATATTTAAAATAATATTGAGGATCATTTATAATATTTATAATTCTAGAATTTTTACAGAAATTGGGGGCCATTTATAATATATGATAATATTGGGGGTCAGTTATAATATTTATAATTCTGGGTCATTTATAATTAATTCTGGGGTCTTTTTACAGAAATTGGAGGCCATTTATAATATTTATAATAATATTAGGGGTCATTTATAATATTTATAATTCTGGGGTCTTTTTACAGAAATTGGGGTCCATTTATAATATTTATAATAATATTGGGGGTCATTTATAATTAATTTTAGTTTTTTTCTTTTTTTTATAGAAATTGGGGGCCATTTATAATATTTATACTAATTTTGGGGATCATTAATAATATTTATAATTTTGGGGTCAATTAATTCTGGGTTTTTTTAACAGAAATTGGGGGCCATTTATAATATTTATACTAATATTGGGGGTCATTTATAATATTTATAATAATATTGGGGGATATTTATAATATTTATTTATAATTTTGGGGTCATTTATAATTAATTCTGGGGGTTTTACAGAATTTGGAGGTCATTCATAATATTTATAATATTTAGATGTCATTTATAATTAAACTGGGGGCCATTTATAATATAAAATAATATTGAGGGTCAAATATCTGTATGATTTTGAGTCATTTATAAATAATTATGGGGTTTTTTTTACAGAATTTGGGGGCCATTTAATAATTAATAATTGGGTTTTTATAATAATATTGGGGGACATTTAGAATATTTATAATTATGGGGTCATTTATAATTAATAATGGGGTTTTTACAGAATTTGGGGATCATTTAATAATATTTATAATAATATTAGGAGTCATTTATAATATTTATAATATTTATATGTCATTTATAATTAATTCTGGGATTTTTACAGAAATTGGGTGTCATTATAATATTTATAATAATTTTGTTGGTCATTTATAACATTTATAATTATAATATTCTTTATATATATCATTACAACATTCAATCCAGAAAATGAATATCCCCATTTAAAAACATAAAGGGGCTGCCTTCAAGTCCTAATTAGATCAATTCAACCAATAAATATTGCAAGATGTAATGTTCACACATGATCCAGCAACAAACAATTGATCGAACACCTAAAACAGAATGCTATCTTACTTTTATAACAGGAATCGGCTACAAATCTATTAGCATCGTATTAGACTGAATTACTCTACAATACAACCGATCATTAAACAAGTAGTCATATTAATACATAATGTTCTTCATCGCACTTAGACAAACATTCAGTTGTCGGCTGAACTACCTATTAGAGTTCTTTCCCCCAAGAGGGTTTATAAGAACAATGGGTACCTGATGGTTTCATGCAATGGAGGACTTAATCAAATGCGAGCTGCGATATGTGACATGGTTGCGATTGCAAGATGCCTAACTGTTATGTTGATAGTTCCTGAACTTTATAAGACTTCTTTTTGGAGCGATCCTAGTGAGTTTCAAGACATATTTGATGTTGATCATTTTATTACATCCTTAAGAGATAATGTTCGGATAGGTCAAGAGGAGAGTAGAGATGGGGATGATCTTTACGATGCCCCCTATTAGTTGGTCAGATATCATTTATTATCACAATAATATTCTTCTGTTGATTCAGAAATATAAAGTTGTCCATTTGAACAAAACAGATGCTCGGCTTGCTAATAATGATTAGCCCATTGACATTCAGAAGCTTCGTAGCCGAGTAAACTTTAGTGCTTTAAAGTTAAATCCACAGACAAAAGAATTGGGTAGAAAAATAGTCAAGATATTAAGGCAGAAAGGTCCTTTCATAGTACTTAATCTTAAATATGAAATGGACATGCTAGCCTTTTCTTGATGTACTCAGGGTTGCAATACTCAGCTGGATTACATGTTCTTTATATCCAATTTAATAATACAAATCATTTATAGAATCTACCCTGCCATTTTAAGGGGTTTATATCCACTAGTCTGCAATGTAAATAGATACAAATATAGATTAATTTTACTGAACTATCTAGTCTCTGAAGCTTAGTTCTTCATTACTTTTGTCTTAAAAAAAATATAATAATAATAACAGCAATAATAATATTAGTTCATATGTTAGTTCATATGCCTATCATATTCATTGTACTAAATCAGCAACATCTTTTGTACACTCTTTAATAAGTTCATCCAAATAACAAACAAACAAGAAACTGATCCAACGATGACCTCACATGAACCACTCCATTCCCAAAAGTATCAATGACCAAATCCATTAAAATTACCATATTAATTAGTAAGCATAATTCTAAATGAGAATTTGATAGGAAAAATTAAAGTAATGTCACTACATCACATTCCACACACAGTAACTCCAAAAAGGCATCAATCATATTACAAATAAACAAATATGTGAGGATTCAAACAATAAAGAAGGGGAAATAATACAAATCAATTCAAATTAAAAAGAAAAAAGGCAATGGGGGTTGTGATATTTTACTTTCTTCTTACCAGAACCCAGATCAGAAGTGGAAGACGGCGACACCTCCGGCGGCGGGCGGAGCAGATTCTTGGCCTTGGCCCTTGTTGCCCAGAAAATYACGTAAAGTAGTGGGCTTCACTTCAGTTTCACCACCAGCATTTGCGTTTTTTCTTTTACCGCTGCTCTGAGCATGAGCCATGAATATGGTCAGTGATCTTATTTATATGTGTTATTGTACTAAATCAAGTCACAATCATGCATTATCAAGTTTTCTTCATAATCCGGTCACTGAAACCTTAGCCCCTTTTTTAACATGCAAATTAGATCAAATTTGTTCCATTTTTTTATGACAAATGATAAATGAGAAGATATTAGCCAATGTATTTGGGCATGCGACATTTGATATAGTTTAATTTTATGAACCCAGTGTTAGCAAAGAAATGGAAAAAAAATAAATACAGAACCAGGTTCTCACCTAGGGTAAGAAAATGAAAAAATAAAATTCGAATTTGAGATTCTCACCTAGGGTTAGAGGACTACAGTCCCAGAATTGAGCAGCTCCTTACGAGAAATCSCGAATTGGGCCGTCTGCTGCGTTCAGCCTGAATAATCGAAATAAAATTGCGAATTGGTGGTTAAGACAYAGATTTGGCGTCAGTGRTTGTTGGGATAGTAGMGATTGMAGGTTGATGGGGTGGGTTGTGGTGGCGGGCTGTGGTGGCGATTGGAGGTTGTTGGTCGCGAATGGTTATTGGGAATAGGGGTTGAATCGGAGGAGATTCGGGGAGATTTAGATGACGGGTTGTTAATGCGTCTGGTTTGATGATGCGGCTGGTGGTGGCGATTGGCAGATGACGGCCGGTGGTGGTTGGGAATGGTGGGAGAGTGGAGAACGAGAGAGACGCGGAGAACGAGAGAGAGAATAAGTAGGGTTTAATGTTTATTTTTTAAGAATAAAAATCATTTTTGTCCAAAAATAATTTGACATACGAGAACGCCTCTTGAAGGCGTTCTCAATAATACTTTTCAAAACTCCTTTAAGAAGGCGTTCTCGATACCTACAATACAAGAACGACGTTTTAAAAGACGTTTTCGATATTGAACATACGAGAACGTCGTTTTATAGACGTTCTTGATATCTCAAAAAACCAGAACGTCTTTTTAACGACGTTCTGGATATCTAACATACAAGAACGTCGTTAAAAAGACGTTCTGGATATCCAGTATTCCATAACGTCTTTTTTAAAGACGTTCTCGTATGTGACAGTTTTATTACAAAACTGCCACCGGCTGACATTTAAGAACGCCACCTCCTGAGGCGTTCTTAAATCCCTGATCTTGTATGTTGTTTTTGTACTAGTGATTAACAATAAATTTAAACAAATAAATATTATATTATTATATTCTAAAATTATTTACTATATCCAAAGCATAGTCGATAGTAGATCTAGCACCACCCGTGTGCTTCGACATCCCAGTACCCGGCCCAGCAGGCTCGCTCCTCCTGTTCTTGCTGCACTGTTCGGATTTCTTCTTATTCTCGGGCTTATCCCACTCAACCTTTCAAGCCCTAGTTTAAATGGATGATATATAAGATACGATATAAATTATATGTTATAAATAAAAAATTCTAATTTAATAAGAAAACACATAACAGAATCGTTTACCTATAGACCTCCTCGAGGAGGCACTCCGGCCGAGCACCACCATGGGAGCCAATATGCTGCTTATACTCGTTAAGATGCGTCCCATAAAGGGCTCCGATCATCGGAAAAAATACCTCTCGAATATCTTTATCACTATACTCCTCCGGGTCCCAATAACAAACCTCCTGCAAATAAAACAATAATTACAATTCAATTGAAACATATGATTGTGTTTTTACGGTAAATACTAACAAATTTGGATACAAAATAATAAATATCTTAAACAATTCCCACCAGAAATCCTTAGTCTCCTTAGGGACCGCCTTATAGCACCACCCGGCGGGATGAAGATCCCTCTCAAAGATCATACGGAGTATAGTGGACACCTTGCCCCTTGTGATGTGCAGCCTGTATTCAATTGTGTATTTATTTTGTTACGAAAAAGATTTAATCATAATGATAATTATAATTTTAACAATTGCGTAGGTCTTGGCCGAAAATCGAATCACGAACTATAGATCGAAGCTTAGAACTTGCGACTCTTGAATCTTCGATCTTGATCTTCTATGTTGATATGGGATGTGAAGGTATGTTGTTTTTTAGTCTAAAGACCGAAAGCAAGGTTATAGTGGTGTTATGTGTGTTCTGGGACGAATTAAGAGAGGGGTTTATATAGTTTTCCCTTGTCTTGGAGCACAAGTAGGGTAAAAACGCATTTCTGGGCAGGTAACGGTAAGACTTAGCGGTAGGAGTTACCGCTAACTATACCGTTAACCCTCTCTGAGTAGTCACTGTCCACTCGTAGCGGTGTTGGTAGTGGTAAGAGAGTAATCGTTAAGTTCGCCGCTAACCTCTCTGTCACTTCGTAACGGTTTAACTAACGGTATAAAGATACCGCTAAAGTCGTCGTTATCTTGGTCTTGGAGCTCTATGTCCATCCTCAGCGGTAAGGTAGCGATGATGGTAACGGTTATAGATACCGTTAACTCTCACTTTCTGCTACTCTTTCGCCAGAAAGCTCGATTCTCATCCTCTATTAATTAAACGTCATTCCGTAAGCGCTGAACTCTTCCGGTTACTTAGCTAGAATTGTAGACCTTGACTCATAATTTTAATCAATATAAAATATGTGTGTTGTGAAAAGAGTAAAATAAACAGCAACATAAAATAAAAGACATGTGTATAAAACTTTTGACTATGAGAATAATTATTCTTATAGTCGGGCCAATGGAGCAAAAATCTTTACTAATAAAAAATTGCATTTTAATGATTAGAAAAACCATAATCTACTAAGTAAAAATAAACCAAAAAATGATTAAGATTAGACATGATCTAAATCCGTATAACTCATCCAAAAATTAAGATTCACAATCACAAGATTGGATCTTGACAAAAATGTAAAAAAATTGAAAGCGTGAGTAATTTGTGACATAAAATAAATTACTTTGCAATTTCCTCCACCAAGTATGAGATTCTGCACCAAGAATAAATATGCTTTCAAACATTTTTTTCTTCAATTATTCTCTCTGAAAGCGTGAGTAATTTGTGAGAAATCCCCTACCTTTATATAGGCACACCTGGCTTGTATATGAGACCTACAAATTAAGAAAAATATATATATACAAAATATAGAAAGTAAGTATTTTTAGTAAGAAAATAAAATCAAGTCTCTAGAGTCCAAATAATATTTACTAGCCTAATTAATTTCTACTCTAAGGAAAGGAATATACATAATTAATAAAGGAAACAAGATATAATCTTAGACTCCTAAATACCATATACTATAATATACGATTTCTATACTAGAGAAAGAGAATTACAATCTAATTTAAAACTAAATAATATACATGATAATTACCAAATATGATAAATATTAATTTTTTCCTAAACAATTAAAACTTGGCAAGAAATTCAAAATATTAAATAAGACAAAATAAATCATTAATTCTTAAATCATGTATATATAGAAACATGTGACTCAACACCACTAAACATTACTACATCAGACCAGGTATCTTGTGGATTTAAACTCTCATTAGTGAAATATTGTCGGATATAACTAACGTATCATTAAACTGTTCTGCTTATAAGTATACCAAGACATTGATACTCACATAACAATGTTTACACCATTTCTCAAGTTCATTAAATTCCATCTTAGACTTGGAAAACCCTTGAAAACCATAAGTTCTTCGGTCAAGGCGATGACTCCTCTGCACTTAAATATGTGACCTTATTTATCAGAAGTATTCTGTAATACTCCACTTTGATAAGTACAGATGATAAGTATAGATCATCATTAAAAGTCTTTGACTTAACCTCACCACATTCAGTAAGCATACCACTTGATTATGCTCTAAAAGGAAGGGTTTAGCTCGTGGCACCAATTGTTAAGAACTGAACTTATTAAACTAATTTATTGGTATCTCTAGTCATTATTTTTGGATTCTACCCCAATTCCCTCTATCAATGTATGGAATTGATCTAAGTTTAAAATCTTGGTAAAAGGATTTCCTATATTTTTCTTTGACTTAACATAGTAACGAAAATTATTCCTCTTGAGATCAATTATCTAATAGTGTTGTGACACCGATGAATATGTCAAGATTATCATTATACATCTCATTATAAGCCCTTGCGATAGCTTCTTGGTTATCACAATGTACCATAATCATGATACCGACTTCTTCCAACGTGGAATGTCTTCGAGGGGATTTTTAAGTTACTCAACTTCTTCACAAACTTTATCCACAGCTATGAGTTTTGATTCTAAGGTAGATTGGGCTATACACATTATCTATATGGACCTCCAGGATACATCAACTCCACCTATCGTAAAACATACCCGCTAGTGGAGTATGAATCCTTAGAGTTCGATATCCAGTTTACATCACAATACCCTACAAGTTTTGCTGGAAACCTCTCATAGTGCATCTCATAACTCGGAGTATACTTCAAGTATCGTAACACTCTTTTTAGTCCTTTCCAGTGATTGCTATATGAATAACTCATGAGTCTATTTAGCTTGCTCACTGAATACACTAGATCAGGTCTAGTACAATATATAATGTACACAAGACTCCTAATGATCCTAACATATTATGGTTGAGGCATTGGATCACCTTTGTTTTTCACTAAACGAAAGTAATCGTCAAAGGGTGTCTTAGTCAATTCATCATCAAATGTATTAACCTTTTCAGCACATTTTCCCAATAATGATACTTAGATAAGATTATGCCATTTGAAGTCCTTATAATCTTGATCCCTAGGATCATATCATATAAAGCCATGTCTTTCATATCAAATTTATCTTTTAACATGCTCTTAGTCCTCGTGATCATATCAAGAGTACTACCTAGTACAACATGTCATCATCATATAGATAAATAATTACGAATGACTCAAGTTTTCTCTTTACATAAAGACATTTATCACATCCATTAATGCGAAAGCCATTTAACATCATCACAGTATAAAACTTGAGATTCCATTACCTTGGTGATTGTTTCTATCCATATAAGGATTTAACAAGTCTACACACCTTATTCTCTTGACCACATACCAAAAACCCTTCAGGCTTTCCATATTGATCTATTCATTCAATTGACTATTTAAAAATGCAGTCCTTACATCCATTTTTCGAATTTCAAAATTATATAAGGCAACAATCGCCAAAATCACCCTAATAAAAGTAATACTCATTATAGGTAAATAAGTATTAAAGAAATCATATCACTCTCTTTATTTAAATACATAGGCTAGCAACCTAAATTTATACTTAACAATTGAGCCATTACTTTGTAAGTTCTCTTTAGGACCCACTTGCATCCTAGAGGCTTGTACCATGAGGAAGATCAGCTAACTTCCATGTATGACTTTGCATGATTGAACCAGTCTCTGCATTGGTGGATTCCTTCCACATAGGAGCATCAGTATTATTCTTCTTGAATGGATTTAGGTTCATTATACAATGTCGAAACTTGCTATGTGGGACTCGCTTGGTGAACATGTCAGCATGATTATTAGCAGTACTTACTTTCATCACCTTCATTCTATGCTCATTCCTTAGAAAATGATACCTCACATCAATATGTTTGGTCCTCATTGGTTTTGTCATTACAAACGACGAACATATTATAAATTAATTAATATAATTTACCAAGCACAATGACAAAAAGTTAGAATAGAGATATTTAAATGATAAGGGAGATATTACGGGGTTTGGGATTACAATGAACTCTCAACGTTTATCCTTTTCAATGAATTCGTTAGTTATTTTTGTGATTCAATTTACTATAAATCAATCACTATTTTAGTTCAACCATATCTATTGAAGTGAGTAAATCGTGGATTCTAAATGTGAGACGCATTGTCAAATCATATTTAGGACTCCAAAAAGCTTTAAAGGTTTATATGTCTACACTACTAATTGCAAATCTCCCACTCTTGTAGATTATAATGTTTTATGTTTGAAAGCCTAGTTGATGAACCTCATCTCTCGAGTATTAGTTCATCAAATTTAATAGTTATAAAAGGTTTTAAATCAGTTTACAATTATATAAACACAAATGGTTCTCAATCAATTATGTAACGATGAATTACAAACACAAGATAACAAAGGGATCATACTCGAATGAAATTCCTTCTCAGTCAACCAAGTGTTATTTGTGATATAGTTCAATATATTAATCACAAATTTAGTTTAACCCTTCTATCAAAGTGATTAAATCGTGGGTTTTAAATGTGAGACGCATTGTCAATCGCACTTAGAACTCCTAAGAGTTTAAAGGATTTTAACAACATCAACTTTAATTTCAAATCTCTCGATCTTATTGATTAGAGTGTTTTGAGTTCAAAGTTTTATTAACAAACCTCGTTTCTAATTTTATATTTTTTTTAAGAAACTAATAAGCAGAAGAGTTTGCCAAGCAATTATGCATATGTGTAATTCAAGAATCAAGAATATTGAAAGGATCATACTTGGTTGAAATAAATATCATTCATACTAAAAGAAAGATCAAAACATAAATTATTCATTATTTCTAAACCCTAGAATATGAATGAAATTAGCTAGACATAATTAGATATTCATCTAAGCATTCCATAGAACACATATTGTTCATAAATAAAAATAAGAAAAGATGAACCAAATAATGATTCTGGATCCTTTGATCTTTTCGTTATTTATGTTTCTCCTCCGAACTACCACTCAATCTCTCTATCTTACACTTTTGGAGTTTTTACTGTAGTGAATGATGGTTCCCAAGAGGGAAGATGTATCTAGACTTTCTTGGCTTCCCCTTTATAGTACAGAAATTAAATCCAAGCATTTAAATCTGATTTGTAATGGTTTATAACATTTTTGGGCCATTCGCGACACAAGTCTTAACCGCGAACGAGGTCACGGATGCTTGCCAAAAATCAGCTTCTAGTAATGGGTTGAGTCGTGACCAAAGAGGGGTCACGACTACTTACCTTGAAGATGGACTTCAGTAATGGGTCGAGTCACGATCACGAATAGGGTCGCGACTCGTCTTCTGGACTCTGTTTACTTGCAGAATTTGTGGGCTTGCTCCATTCTTCGTTCAATGGACTCTCATCTTCATTATTTCCAGTCTAATTCTTCCTCCTTTAGTCCATTTATGCTTCTTCAAGCCCATTTTGTCCAATTTAGCTCCAAAATCCTATAAAAACAACATAAAGAATACAAAACATGTAATAACTTCCAAATAATAGGAATTAAAGTAAAAGGATGTAAAAAACGTACAAAGAGTAGTTGAAACCTAATTTAATAAGTCCCAATATGTACATAAATCCATGTTTACCATGTAGTTGTACTTGGGGCATGCTTTGTTAAGATATAAGAAAGTCGATGTGTAATCACCACTGTCTCATCACCTTCTTAACAAGGACATGGTTCTACACCCAAATGGGGTATTTTACTTCTCTGGTGAACTAGTTATCTAGTAACTTGGTGACCACAATCTCTAGGGCTTCATATTGCCAGGCCTAACCTTTCTTTTTTCCTTCACGACCGTCCTCATGGTTTTGTTTATGTTTAGGTTTTGGCAGGCTTGCTTTGGATCGATCGCTTCATGTCGACGTGCGTCCAAGTGAAGATGTCTTGGTTCTATTTAAGAATTTTGATAAGCTTTTTCTTGACTAGCTCCTTTAGGTCGTGACCAATGCGGTGCTGCTTGATATTATCGGCTTTATCCACCTAAATCAAGTCAAGCTCTTCGACCGGTTCGACGTGAGTTGCCTTCCTCTTTATGGTTGTTTTCTTGGGATCCAGCTCATCCTCATACACCATATGTTCCTTCCTTAAACGTTGGCTCATAGACTCTTATTTTTTGGCTTTGAATTCGGGTAATGCGAGCTCATTCTGCTCGGGCGCCTGATCGACTGTTCTTATGATATTAGAAGACAGAGCCACCAGAACATTTAACCTTATTTCATTGTTTGGGTCAAGGTTAAGGCTTTTTTATGGTACGAGGTCAACTTTCGATTCCAGGAGACTCCCTACCCCTTGGGTAGTCAACTCTATTCCTGCCATTCTTTCGAGGCATGACTACTACAACTCGATCATATTGATTGACCTAGGTCTCAGTGTTAGGTCACACTCTCTAACCTAAATTTGATTTGCACGATGTTTTCCTTCTCTGTAATCTCCCAAGAACTTTATGGAATAGTGGTAGACTGATATTGCTCCTTTTAGCACATACAATGTAGGTCATCCCACTAGAGAATTGTACTCACTATATAAATCCATGATTTGTAAAGTGGTATTTATATTCTTCTTTTCCAACCCCGTACTGAGCTCTCTTGGTAGGTCTATCTCTCCTACGGTTGTCACCAGTGCTTCTCTAATTCCTCGTATCCTATCATTGCACATTCTGATGTGTTTTTTCTGGACGTTCATCCTTTTCAAGGCGTGCCAGGATATGAGGCTTGATTATGACCTCGAGTCAACCATGAATGCATCTTAATTCCCAAGATGCATGCCATGATAACCAGAGTGTCTGAATGTGGGTGGATGAGTTGGAGCATGTCTGATTCAGGTAAAGAAGACTTTTATCACCGCCGTTTACTTCTTGCTCTCTTTCTACCTGATAGATCCTTGTATCGAGCAATTTCTCCATTCATTAGGTTGTTTATGCTTCTTGTAGAAGGAATTTCCTTTTATATTTGGACTACCTTTCCTCTACCTGGCTATCTCCTTGGGCGGTTCAAACGTGGCTTGGAAAAGGTTGACTCCATGCCCATACATTCCACAAATTCCACACGTCTCGATATGCGTTGGTGGCTGAGGTACACTTTGAGAGAGAATTGTATTTTGAGTTTGCAAGGAGGCTACTTGCCTCGTCAAGTCTGCAATTCTCTTTGTGTCTTTGTGAGAGGTATGAGAGGTTGCTACCTCATGAACGGATACCTTCTTTGTGTGGGCACTCCTTTGTTGTGTTTGTAACTTATGGAATAAAAAATATCGTGCACCTCTTGAGCCGTTCTAGACCCAACATCCCCACCAGTGGCATTATAAATCATGTATTGGAAAGTAAGAATAAGCCCGTCTTAAAAAAATTGGTTGACTAGCTCTAGCAGGTACTAATGATGTGGGCATTGAGTAAAACTAAAAAAAATAGTAGTTTTTTGAGGGATTTTTCCCTTGGTTTTAAGCCAAATTCCCTCAGTTTTTTGAGAAACCGAGGGACAAAATCCCTCATAAATTACCTCCTCGATAAAATCTTCCGAGGGCAAATTTCCCTCGGAAAATGTTACAGAGGGGAGTACCGAGGTCAATCCCCTCGGTATATTCCCCTATACTACCCTCGGAAAAACCAAGGGCAAACCGAGGGGCGTCGACCCTCAAGAAAACCAAGGGGGGTTGCCCTCGGAAAAACTGAGGGTCTTCTACCCTCGAAAAAACCGAAGGGCGGTAACCGAGGGTCGTCTACCCTCAGAAAAACCGAGGGCCATCTTACCCTCAAAAAAACTGAGGGGAGAATGCCCTTTGAAAAACCGAGGGAGGCCTACCCTCGGAAAAATCGAGGGGGGTTTGCCCTCAGAAAAAATCGAGGGACATATTCCCCCTCAGTTTTTCATTTTTTATTTTTTTTAAATATTTTTTAAACTTTAGTTTTAATTCCTGTTTATTTATTAAGATTCCCTAGAAATTTAAATAAAATCATTAATGAACAGACAAATAAATAAACCAATTTTTATAAAAATATTTGAAAATTTAGAATTATTACATGCGTTCAACACAGTAACAAAGTTTATATAAAAATAAAACTGTCTTATGATGGGGGTGGGGGGGTATGCCTCTTGTTGTCGGCGCTGCTCCTCACGCTCGTGGTCATGTCATCACTCAGATGCCTCCAGCTGCCAGCGCTGGTCCTCACGTCGTCGCTCAGACTCAGCGTATCGCTGTTGGATCGCCTTGAGCCACACCCTCTGCAACTCCTGAGCAAGTCTGGTGGCCTTCAACTCCTCCCTCTGCGCTTGGAGCTATGCCTCGAGCTGTCTGACGTGGGTCCTATCAGACTGGGAGGAGGTGGAAGAAGAGCTGCCTGTGAAAAAAAAAACCTTCGCAGCCGCCACCACCTTCACGAACGATCTAGTGTCGTAGTGTCGTCCTTTGCTCGACCCGACGATGTTGAAGAAAACTCGGTCAGGGGCATTATTTTCGGGTCTTTTCATTGCATTCACTTACAACAAGAAAGAACAACCTTGCTACCCGCATCCTGTGAAAACGCCCCCTGCACCTCCAATTGTCGCTCGTACTCCGCCTGAAATATAACTTGTTAGTAAATTTTAAATTAAAATCAAAGAACAAGTTTAAAAAAATGAAAGAGACTCACATTAGTATTACTGGATCTCGTATCGATCCATGTCTCATCGTCCTTCTGGTGCGTACGTACAGAAACCTGGTATGCCTTGGTCGGCTCACTCGTCTCCCTCTCTTGTATCCAAATTGAATTTTTAAATAATTAACATTAAAATTAAACAAATAAATAATATATTATTATATTCTGAAATTACTTACGATATCCAGAGCATAGTCGATATTAGATATGCCCGCCCCCCCCCCCCACCCCCGTGCTTCGACATCACAGTACCCGGCCCAGAAGGCTCGCTCCTCCTGTTCCGACTGCACTGCTCAGATTTGGCCTTGTTCTAGAGCTTATCCCACTCCTAGTTGAGATTCATGATATATAAGATGGTATAAGTTATCTGTTATAAATAAAAAATTCTAATTTAATAAGAAAACATATAGCAGAATCGTTTACCTCCAGACCTCCTGGGTTAGGCATTTCGGTAGGAGACCGCCATATTTAGCATGGTACTGCTTATACTTGTTCAGCTGCTTCCCTTACTTGTCCCTAATCATCGAGAAAAATAATCCCCGTATCTCACCAGCACTATACTCCTCCGTGTCCCAATAACAAATCTCCTACAAAATAAAACAATAATTACAATTCAATTGATACATATGATTGTGTAGTTACAGTAAAGATTAAAAAATTCGGACATAAAATAATAATTACCTGAAACATCTCCCACCAGAACTCCTTAGTCTGCTCAGGGACCTCCTTATAGCATCACCCGGCGGGATGGAGTTCCTTCTCGAAAATCTCCCGGAGTATAGTGGTCACCTTGGCCTGTCTACTGTGTAGCCTGTATTCAATTGTGTTTTTTTGTTACGAATATAATTTAATCATAACGATAATTATAGTTTTAAAATTATTAATTTACTTACTTCTTCCCTGCAATATAAACCAGAACACCCATCCCCCGTGGTGGGACCAACTGCCATCGTGATGTACCCGTATCGGATGATGTATGTAGCGGTGTATGTGACGTTGGTGTTGGTGTATGCGTCGTCACTGAATGATCAGTACCGATACCCACGTAGTCATCATCGAAATTAGCTAAACGATTAGCCGACCCCATATCTGATCGACTTATGCTACTAGAACCTTGACCTCTCGACATCTGATAAAATTATTAGATACTAATACGAGCATTTTACAAAATACCAGTATATATTATATACCAAACGTCTTAATAAATCTAAACATGAAAAAAATTAGTTTTAAAAAAAGTGTGTTTTACAATATGAATAAATTACATATATTTCAACCAAACTAATCACTTTCACTATTAAAGTTATCACCAAACTCATTTTCATCCGTGTCTTGATCTGTGTCTTGATCGGTGAGTAACTCTTCTTCTGCATCATCATTTATCTCATCACTAAGTTCATCCACGTAATTATCATTGGGGCCATGCAATGGGAAATCGACATCGTCGAGTTGAATCGGAGTGCGTGTATCTACAACTTCCTCTTGAAATGATTCTTCTAGTAGAGGCTCGATAAACTCAACATTTGATCTCGCCTTGATTTTACATGTTGCCCACCAGTCCAACTTGTCTCATCTCAAACTTGGGTATACATAATAGTATACTTGTACAGCTTGGGAAGCAAGTACGAATGGTTCATATAAATTGAACCTATGCTTATGATTGATATCGATAAGCTTATAATGTGGATGAACTTTTGCGCCTGTAGGAGTTGGATCAAACCATTCACACTTGAACAATAGCTTGTTTTTATCCATTCGGCCGGTGTATTCGAGCTGCACAATTTCTATGAGACAACCGTAATAATCATACTAGGCTGCCCCATAACTTGACCCTTTAATGCATACTCCACTGCTCGATGTTGCTTTGCTAGATCCGTGCTCCAGTGTGTGAAATCTATAACCATTTATCTTACATCCGGTATACATTTTCACATATCTTGATGGACCCTCGACTAAGCTCCTAATGTTCATGTCGATCACATTGTTCGAATGATCTCTAGCCTATGACATTGAATAATTATTCATAATATAGAAGATATATTAGATAAATAGAAAATATATATGCATCTCGGTACCGAACGTCTTACGTAATGTTTAAACCAACTGGCAAAATCATTTTCCAATTTTTTTTGAGAATATCATCGATAATGTTTGGTTGGAGACGTTGAATGCTCTTCGTGAAAATACTACATCATTCGTTAGACAATTGAGTAAAAAACTATTAGTACATAACATATACATTTACAGTATAAATTGAATAGAGTATTAGTATCTAACATATTCTTGGACCTCCTCACAATTTAGCAACACGTATATCCTTGTGTCGTTGTATGTTTCGCTTAGAAATTTTTTTCCCTTCGTACCAAACGTCTCTCCACATTTCTTAAACACTGAGATAATTTCATCAGTGTCATCCACATAATCCTGACCGTCGTCATTTCTAGGAAAATTTGTTCTTTTAGTTGAAACGTGATCTTCAAAATAGTACGAACTAAAACTTGATGCCTCATCAACCAAATATGCGTTTGCAATCGACCCTTCAACACTCGCTTTATTTTTCTCGCTATTCTTTAGTTTGCAAAGATACCTCTCGAACGAGTACATCCATCTATACTGCACTGGGCCAGCGATAATTGCTTCATACGCAAGATAAACGGGAAGATGCTTCATCGAATCAAAAAAACTCTGAGGGAAGATCAGTTCCAATTGACACAATATTAATGGAATGTCACATTTAAGTTGACTCATATCTTCGATGAGAATGACTGTTGGTGTGAGATCTTTGAAAAACAGGCTCAGTTCGGTTAGAGCCTTCCACACATTCAGAGGAAGCAGTTCACGAAAGGCTATTGGTATCAACCTCTTCATGAATACATGACAATCATGACTCTTCATCCCGATGAAACGCGATTCCTTCTTGTCAACACAACGACCCAAAGTTGATGCGTATCCATCTGGAAATCGAAGGGATTTAACCCAATCGCAAATGACAGCTTTCGACGGCCTATCAAGTGTGTAACAGGCTTCAGAACACTTTCTCGACCCAACTGGTGCTAGCTCTGAACGATTACAATAGTCATTCAACTCTTCCCTTGATTTATACATGTCCTTGGTCTTCCCTTAGACATTCATCACCGTGTTGAAAACATTGTCAAACATATTTTTCTTGATGTGCATAACTTCTAAATTGTGACGAATTAGATTTGACCTCCAATATGGCAGATCCCAGAAGATGCTTCGTTTTCTCCAACCAGACGTTCGAGATATTTGCGCATTAACGAGTGCTGCATCCAGTTTAATGACTTTCAGAAGCCCCAATCTTTCTATTTCTACCAAAACTTCTATCCCTAGCGCACTTCCGGTGGTGGAGTCTCGACAGATCTTCTTTTTCGAAATCGTAGTTTATCTTTTCGAAAATGGTGATCGCACTCAAGGAATTTTCGGTGATTATCGAAACACGATTGCTTCCCGCTGCACATAAGAGTGAAGGCGTCTCACCATTCCATACAGTAAGGAAAAGCTTACTGACCGACCGTACTCCATCCGGACAACATAGAATACGCAGGAAAATCGCTAATTGTCCACATCAAGGCTGCTCGCAATTGAAAATTTTGTTTCTTAGATATATCATACGAGGGATACCCAACCATCCATAACTGATTTAATTCGGCGATTAGAGGTTGCAGA
Source organism: Phtheirospermum japonicum (assembly GCA_014905375.1). NCBI lineage: Eukaryota > Viridiplantae > Streptophyta > Magnoliopsida > Lamiales > Orobanchaceae > Phtheirospermum > Phtheirospermum japonicum. The sequence goes on from BMAC01000133.1 coordinate 1,452,223, forward strand.
AACACATCAAGTTTGTCTTTTGGATTTTTTAGCTCTGGTACAAGAACGCTCAGGAACATGAACTGCTCTTTCTTGCACATCCAAGGATGCAAGTTGTAGGGTGTAACTATGACGGGCCATGATGAATATTGTGCGCCAAAACATCCAAATGGTTGAAAATCATCTGTACAAAGACCCAATCTCACGTTTTGACTTTCAGCAGCAAAACATGGATGAGTCTGGTTGAAATGTTTCCAAGCTTCTGAGTCGGATGGGTGGTGCATAACATTTTCTTCAACCACGTGTTCGGCATGCCATATCATATCTTTTGTTGTGGCATTAGATGCATACAACCTATGCAAACGAGGAGTTAATGGAAAATAGTGCATCTTCTTGTACGCGACATGAGCCTTCTGTCGTTTTGTTTTTCAGTGACGAACAGGTTTGAACCGAGGTTCATTGCAAAATTTACAACTTATCAAATCAGAATCGTCTCTCCAGTAGATCATATAATTATTCTTGTAGCAGTCTATCTTCTCGACTGGTAAGCTAATACCCATTAACAACTTCTTACTGTTATAGAAGTTATCGGGTACGAGATTGTCTTTCGGTACAATCTCCTTGATTAATTCACTCAATTGATCATAACACTTTTGAGACATGTGATTCTTTGACTTTAATTCATGAGATGGGAAACTAATGACAACTGAGTATGTCCCTCACACCCTAAATACAATGGCTGATTTGCAGCTTTTAACTTGTCATAAAAATTCTTAGCCTCAGGGTTTGGTGACTCTTCCATATCGGCAACCACGTCAAAATTGGGACCATCTGCATCTTGATCCATATTAATGTATACGTTTGATGATTCTTCAGAAGGGATGTAAGAGGTTCCTCCATCATGAAAATCGTGATGGTGTCCAGAAGTGGCCAGCCGGCTTTCTCCGTGGTAAATCCATCTATAGTAATTCGGCTCGAACCCGTGTCTAACCAAGTGGTACTTGATCTCATCGACGTCGAGGTAGCTATTATTCCTACATCTGCTATGATTACAAGGATATTTCAGCTTCTGTCCGTAGTTATGAGCGGAATGTGCTTGCGCAAATTCAATAAAACTCTCGACTCCATCCACAGATTGTGAGGATAAATAGTCGTTGTTAATTCGCTTGTATATCCAACTACAGTCAAAACTCATCCTAACATTGTACGGTTGTTATATTGATTTATCAAAAATTAGGCAGCATGAGGGTGGCTAGATTATGACTGAATTTTTTGGTAAGGCCCTATCCCATTCGAAAATGTGATTTTCTTGTAATACAACGTCTTAGTATATGAATTTTTGTTGACTAGAAATTTTGGCAGTATCTCCCTTTAGTTCTCTAAGTACACATATATTGCAGTGTACCCGAGAACTTAAGAGAGATACTAAACTAAAATTTATAAAATCAACAAAAAAAATATATAGATAAGATAAGCCATATTACAATCACGCTCTCAAACTATCCAAAGAAGTGGACAATTCAGGATTTAGTATCGAGTTCTCTATTCGATACTAAATCCCAAACGAGTCTAAGGTATATTATTTAGAAAGAGTGTATTTTGGATCAAAACTATTTAAACTTCATTATTGGAGGGACGAAACCTCCCCGGCCGGCTGATTTGTACATATTTGTATATGATTTTCATGTGTTTTTGCATCGTATGTTGTGTGCTTTTAGGGAGTTTAGGTTTATCTTTTTATCATTTTTCTTCCTTTTGATGTTTTTCGTCTCGTTTGGTGTTTAATGTGTTTTTACATTATTTTATATGAAATAATTTAATTTTATTTTATTTTAGTATTATAGCTCGAGACGACGAAGATTGCACGAGCAATGTACTGTGCTGACACTGGGTTACCCAGTGTCCGAGTCATGCCGACACTAGCTGCCGACGCCCGCAACCTGCGCCCGCATCGATCGACGCACCGTCGACGCTAGGTTGAAGCTCAGTTTCAGTAGCATCGATCTTAGTTCCGTCGATTGACGCATTGCCTGGTCGACGCGAGAAGCTTGCGCCCGCGTCGATCGACGCACCGTCAACGCTCCAGCAGTTTGAGCGGTTATTTTCGGAAAATCTATAAAAGGCCGGTGGTTTTCTTCATTTGAGGGTGCTGGAACTTGGGGGAAGGTTTAGAAAACACAGATACCCCACGGTTCTTACCCCATTTCGATTACACGCATGTTTCGGGTTGAAGATTCGAAGATAGCAAGTTCGAGTCGTCATTTCCTCGTTTGTTCTTCGTCTTTGTTTTACTTCTTAGTATTTTCGTTTTAGTCTCTTAGATTTTAGATGTTATATTAGTTTTACAGACTTTAGATGTTAGATAGATAGTTTGTAGTTCGTAGTTTAATTTCTCATTTGAACTTCGTGACTTTTCTCGTTAATTTCGTAAGCTTTCATTTCCTTGTTGGTGATGCTTGGTAATTTGAAGGTTTTAAATGCTTAAGTTCTCGTTTTTAATTGTATGACGTTTAGAGTAACATGAGCTTTGGTTGAGTTTTATCGTTCTAGTGTGTCTAGAGTCATTTAGAACCATCGGGATTGACAACCCCGATCGTGGAGATGACTCTGGCGCACTATAACCCTCGATTTTATAATCATTTCAAGGCTTTCGATTTTATTACTTGTAGATGTTAGAAAACCCCAAACCTTGTTTGATCGAGTGTTTAGTTTAGTTTTTATTTCGTTTCTATGTACGTAAAATCGAACACCGAAACAGTTTCCGATTAGTCTTCCTTGTGATTCGACTCAAGTCAGCTTATCGCCTACAATAGCTCCGTTCTCTTGCGGACGAGCTTTTTATTTTAAAGCGAAAAAGTTCGATTCACCGGCGCCGTAAACCACGTTATCACAAACGTATACATTATATAATAAATCACATTAATTAAACCAAATCTACAAAATAATATATATGATAAACACAACCCCATGTACCGATCACCACGATATTTCAACACCACCATCACAAACAATTTAAAACATTTTGAAAACCACCATCATTTTTTAAAATAATTTTGAAAACCGTTATTGGAAGGACGAAATCTCCTGGCCGGCGCTGTACACCACGTCATCACCGACGTCTTCCCAAACCAATCACAAAATCAATCTATCACAATCAAACCAATCACAACAAGACATAACAAACATTAAGTTAACCTAACCGATCACCACGGTATTTCCCCACCACCATCGCATACACTTTAAATGATAATTGCATAATTGAACTCTTAATGAACACTAACGAACCCTAATTATAAATTATTTCTAAATTAGACCTAAATTAAAATCCAATTACAAATTATACCCTCAATTATTTCATAATTATCCCATAATTTAATCCTAGTTAGGTAATTACGGCTAAAATTTACAAATTACACCCTAAGTTAATACACAATTACAAAATATACCCTAAAGGAAACTCTAATTACAAATTAAACCTAAATTAAAACCCAATTATAAATTATACCCTAAATGAAAACCTAATTGCAAATTAAACCTAATCTAAACTATAATATTATTAATTATACCCTAAATTATTATATAATTACAAACCCTAATTTCAAACCCTAACCCATAAACCCTAATTTCAAACCCTAATTCATAAAATCAACAAATAAAATTAAAAAAATAGAATACAAAAACATAAATGAAAACTTACCTTGTGAAACTGGCGGCGAAGGATTGCGGTGGAACAAGGCGGGCTGCGAAGGCGGCTGTACTTCTCGGTTGCTGCGGTGGAGAGTCGCTACGAAGAGCGGAGGACGGCGGCTGCGGAGAGCGGCAAACGGAAGCTTGCAGACGGCGTTCTCCTTTCTCTTTCTTTCCTCTCTATTTGTGAGAAGCGTGTCTGTTCCCTGTTGTTGTTTTAATTAAGCAAACCGAGGGCAATCGGGCTCTCGATTTTCCCCTTAGTTTTCCCGAGGGGGGTGATTGCCCAAGGTTTTTTGATTTTTTTTCTGAATTATTTTTTATTTAAAAAAAAAACGAATGCACCATTTCCCCTCGGAATAAAACCGAGGGGACCAAGATGCCCTCGGTTTTAAGTCCCCTCGGTT
>BMAC01000133.1:1468782-1524460 GCA_014905375.1 Phtheirospermum japonicum
GTGTTTTCGATTCAACCATTTTTTCAATGAAAAATAGCTTGAAGGTTGCAAGAGAGCAAAACCCGCATACTTTGGGTTGTTAATAACAACAAAAAAATATTAGGTTGCAAAACATAAAAACGCTACAAGTACAGGTGGCAAAGAATATTTTTCCCAAATAGAAACAAATCCCATCATATCAAAAACGGGGCAGGGAGGGGTGCGTACAAGTGCCCCGGAACCATGAGGGTCGATTGTCGATGGTTAGGTATGCGTTTTATATTTTTTTTTCCGATTTTATATGAAAAATGAATTTTTTTTGAAAGAAATAGAAAGTTAGTAAAAACAATAGAAACAAATCCCATCATATTAAGTAAGGGGCAGGGAGGAGTGCGTCTCGTGCCTCAGAACCAAAAGGGTCGATTGTCGATCGTTAGGTACGCGTTTTCTATTTTTTTTCGATTTTAAATAAAAAATGGAAAACAATTGAAAGAAAATTGAAAATAAGTAAAAAAATAGAAACAAATCCCATCATATTAAGAACGGGGAAGGGAGGGGTGCGTCTGGGTGCCCGGAAACCATAAGGGCACGATTGTCGATCGTTAGTACGCGTTTTATATATTTTTTTTTAATTTTAAATAAGAAATGGAAACAAAATCGAGAAAAATAGAAAATTAGTAAATAAAATAGAAACAAATACCATAATATTAAGAAGGGAAAAAGATTGTAACCATCCTGTACTATACACGTTTTTTGGGTTTGCATCCTAACGTTTTTTTTGTAAATTTAATGCATCTTGTACTTCACAAAATTCTGAAAGTGCATCCTCCGACAAGCCAACTCGCCCCAACTCGCCGAAACTCACCTAATCTCGCGAGTGACGTTGCATATTTTCAAACCCGTATACTTTAGGTGAGTTACGGTGAATTTATTATTTATTTAAAACTAGTTTCGGCATATTTTATTAAATATGCAAACTCACCGAATTTATTATTTAATAAATAATAAATTTTATTTATTTAATAAAACTAGTTCCGGTAAACGTTAGGATAAAAATATGGTTTGCATATTTATTTAATAAATTCTAGTTTCTTATTTAATAAAACTGATTTTTTCTAAATTTTGTATAGTACAAGATGCACTTTTAAAATTTTGTATAGTACAGGATGCATTAAATTACAAAAAAAACGTTAGGATGCAAACCCAAAAAATGTCGTATAGTACAGGATGGTTACAATCTTTTTCCCTATTAAGAATGGGGGCAAGGAGAGGGTGCGTCCTCGGTACCCCGAACCACGAGGGTCGTTATTCAGAGGGAATTTTGGTCCCCTCGGTTTATTCCGAGGGGAAAATGATGCTCTTGGTTATTTTAAAATAAAAAGAATCAAAAAAAAATTTAAAAAAATAATAAAATTGTAAAAATGAAACAAATCCTATCATCTCAGGCACGTGGGGGTGGTTTTGACCCAATTTTGATCGAAAAATATCAACGAGCATGTGCTGTATTCACACGTGTCGTGTAATTCGACCAACAACCAAGAATACGATCGATCGATCAAACTCGTTCGGTTGAAAACGCGAAGCGACGAGGCGTCATGATTTTGCCAGGGGGGGGGGGTGCGTCTCGGTGCCCCGGAACCACGAGGGTCGATTGTCGATCGTTAGGTATGCGTTTTCTATTGTTTTCCGATTTTAAATAAAAAATGGAAAAAAATTGAAAAAAATAGAAATAAATCCCATATATTAAGAACGGGGCGGGAAGGGTGCGTATCGAGTGCCCCAGAAACCACGAGGGTCGATTGTCGATGTTTAGATACGCGTTTTCATTTTTTTTTCTGATTTTAAATAAAAAATAGAAACAAATCAAGAAAAATAGAAAATTTCGTAAAAAATAGAAACAAATCCCATCATATTAAAAACGTGGCGGGGAGAATGCGTCTCGGTGTCCCGGAACCACGAAGGTCGATTGTCGATCGTTATGTTTGCGTTTTTTTATTTTTTTTTCCGATTTTAAATAAAAAAATGGAAGAAAATTTGAAAAAATAGAAAATTAGTAAAAAAAGAGAAATAAATCCCATCATATTAAGAACGGGGCGGGAAGGGGTGCGTCTCGGTGCCCCGAAACCACAAGTGTCGATTGTCGATCGTCAAACGGGTCGTGTAATTCGACCAACGACCAAGATATGATCGATCGATCAACTCGTTTGGTTGGAAACGCGAAACGACGAGGCGTCGTGATTTTGCGGGGGGGGGGGGGGGGGAGGGGGGGGGGGGGTGCATCTCGGTGCCCCTGAAACCACGAGGGTCGATTGTTAACCGTTAAGTACGCATTTTCTATTTTTTTTGAAATAACTCGAAAAAAATCAAAAAATCTTAAAAATGAAACAAATCATATCATCACAAAGACGTGGGGTGATTTTGACACAGTTTCAACCGAAAAATATCAACGAGCATGTGCATATTCCACACGTGTCGTGTAATTCGATCAACAACCAAGATACGATCTATCGATCAACTCGTTCGGTTGGAAACGTGAATCGACGAGGCGTCATGATTTTGTCGAGGTAGGTGGGTGGGCGGGGTGCATCTCGACTCCCCGGAACCACAATGATCGATTGTCAATCGTTAGGTACTCGTTTTCTATTTTTTTTCGATTTTAAATAAAAAATAGAAAAAATCAAGAAAAATATAAAATTAGTAAAAAAAAAATAGAAACAAATCCCATCATATTAAGAACGAGGAGGGGAGGGCGCGTCTCGATGCTCCAGAACCACAAGGGTCCATTGTCGATCGTTAGCACATAAATTTTATCTTTTTCGATTTTAAACAATGAAAAACTTGAAAAAAATAGAAAATTAGTAAAAAAATAAAAGAAGAAACAAATCCCATCATATTAAGAACAGGGCGAGGAGGTGTGCGACTCAGTGCCCCGGAACCACAGGAGTCGATTGTCGATCGTTAAAAACGCATTTTCTATTATTTTTATATTTTTTATTTAAAAAAAACCGAGGGGAGTGTTTAACCCTCGGAATAAAACCGAGGGCATTTTTGTCCACTCAGTTTTATTCCGATGGGCAATGGTGCCCTCGGTTTTTAAAATAAAAAAAAGTCAAAAACCGTAAAAATGAAACAAGTCCATCATCCTGTCAGCGTGTGGGATGGTTTTGACCCAATTTCGATCGAAAAATATCAACGAGTATGTTGGTATTCACACGTCTCGTGTAATTCGACTAACAACCAAGATACGATCGTCGATCAACTCGTTCGGTTGGAAACACGAAGAGACGAGGCGTCATGATTTTGCCAGGGAGCGGGGCGTGTGTCTCGGTGCCTCGGAACCACGAGGGTCGATTGTCGATCGTTAGGTACGCATTTTCTTTTTTTTTTTCCCGATTTTAAATAAAAAAAGGAAATATATTGAAAAAAATAGAAAATTAGTTTAAAGAAGTAGAAACAAATCCCATCATATTAAGAATGTGATGGAGAGGGGTGTGTCTCGGTGCCCCAGAACCACGAGGTTTGGAGGGGACCAAAATTCCCTCTGAATAACGACCCTCGTGGTTCGGGGTACCGAGGACGCACCCTCTCCTTGCCCCCATTCTTAATAGGGAAAAAGATTGTAACCATCCTGTACTATACACATTTTTTGGGTTTGCATCCTAACGTTTTTTTTGTAATTTAATGCATCCTGTACTATACAAAATTTTAAAAGTGCATCTTGTACTATACAAAATTTAGGAAAAATCAGTTTTATTAAATAAGAACTAGAATTTATTAAATAAATATACAAACCATATTTTATCCTAACGTTTACCGGAACTAGTTTTATTAAATAAATAAAATTTATTATTTATTAAATAATAAATTCGGTGAGTTTGCATATTTAATAAAATATGCCGAAACTAGTTTTAAATAAATAATAAATTCACCGTAACTCATCTAAAGTATACGGGTTTGAAGATATGCAACGTCACTCGCGAGATTAGGTGAGTTTCGGCGAGTTGGGGCGAGTTGACTTGTCGGAGGATGCACTTTCAGAATTTTGTGAAGTACAAGATGCATTAATTTACAAAAAAAAACGTTAGGATGCAAACCCAAAAAACGTGTATAGTACAGGATGGTTACAATCTTTTTCCCTTCTTAATATTATGGTATTTGTTTCTATTTTATTTACTAATTTTCTATTTTTCTCGATTTTGTTTCCATTTCTTATTTAAAATTAAAAAAAAATATATAAAACGCGTACCTAACGATCGACAATCGTCCCTTATGGTTCCGGGGCACCCAGACGCACCCCTCCCTTCCCCGTTCTTAATATGATGGGATTTGTTTCTATTCTTTTTACTTATTTTCAATTTTCTTCAATTGTTTTCCATTTTTTATTTAAAATCGAAAAAAAAAATAGAAAACGCGTACCTAACGATCGACAATCGACCCTTTTGGTTCTGAGGCACCGAGACGCACTCCTCCCTGCCCCTTACTTAATATGATGGGATTTGTTTCTATTGTTTTTACTAACTTTCTATTTCTTTCAAAAAAAAATTCATTTTTCATATAAAATCGGAAAAAAAAATATAAAACGCATACCTAACCATCGACAATCGACCCTCATGGTTCCGGGGCACTTGTACGCACCCCTCCCTGCCCCGTTTTTGATATGATGGGATTTGTTTCTATTTGGGAAAAATATTCTTTGCCACCTGTACTTGTAGCGTTTTTATGTTTTGCAACCTAATATTTTTTGTTGTTATTAACAACCCAAAGTATGCGGGTTTTGCTCTTTGCAACCTTCAAGCTATTTTTCATTGAAAAAATGGTTGAATCGAAACACGTAAACTTCATGCCTCATTACAAATTATTATGTTGGGCAATGTTTTCATGTTATTAGAATGAGGCATGAGGTTTACGTGCTTCGATTCAACCATTTTTTGAATGAAAAATAGCCTGAATGTTGCAAAGAGCAAAACCCGCATGCTTTGGGTTGTTAATAACAACAAAAAAAAAATTAGGTTGCAAACCATAAAAACGCTACAAGTACAAGTGGCAAATAGTTTTTTTTCCCTTTCTATTTTTTTTACTAATTTTCTATTTTTTTCTCAGTTTTTTCATTTTTAATTTAAAATCGGAAAACAATAGAAAACTCATAACTAACGATCGACAATCGACCCTCGTGGTTCCGGGGCACCGAGACGCACCCATCCCCGCCCATTCTTCATATGATGGGATTTATTTCTCTTTTTTTTTAACTAATCTTCTATTCTTCTCAATTTTTTTTCATTTTTTTTTTAAAATCGGAAAAATATAGAAAATGCATACCTAACGATCGACAATCAACCCTCGTGGTTTTGGGGCATCGGGACGCACCCTCCCCACCCCGTTCTTAATATGTTGGGATTTTTTTCTATTTTGTTTACTAATTTTCTATTTTTCTCGATTTTTTTCTATTTTTTTATTGAAGATCGGAAAAAAATAGAAAACGGGTACCTAACCATCGACAATCGACCCTCGTGGTTTCGGGGCACTGATACGCACCCTTCTCGCCCCGTTCTTAATATGATGGAATTTGTTTCTATTTTTTTACTAATTCTCTATTTTTTTTCAATTTTTTATTTAAAATCGGAAAACAATGGAAAACGCATACCTAACGATCGACAATCGACCCTCGTGGTTCTGGGGCACCGAGACGCACCCCCCGCCCCCTAGCAAAATCACGACGCCTCGTCACTTCGCGTTTCCAACCGAACGAGTTGATCGATCGATCATATTTTGGTTGTAGGTCGAATTACACGATATGTGTGAATACGCACATACTCGTTGATATTTTTCAATCAAAATTGGGTCAAAACCACCCCCACGTGCCTGATATGATATGATTTGTTTCATTTTTATGATTTTACTATTTTTTTAAATTTTTTTTTGATTCTTTTTATTTAAAAAAACCGAGAGCACCATTTTCCATCGGAATAAAATCGAGGGGACCAAGATTCTCTCGGTTTTATTCCGAGGTTAAACACCTCCCCTCGATTTTTTAAATTAAAAGAAATTGAAAGATATAGAAAACGTGTATTTAATGATCGACAATCGACCCTCGTGGTTCCGGGGAATAAAGACGCACTCCTCCTTGCCTAATTCTTAATATGATGGGATTTGTTTATATTTTTTTTTACTAATTTTTTATTTTTTCTCGATTTTTTCATTTTTTATTTAAAATCGTAAAAAAAAAAAAAAAAAAAAAAAAACGCGTACCTAACGATCAACAATCGACCCTCGTGGTTTCGGGGCACCGAGATGCACCCTCCCCACCCCGTTCTTAATATGATGGGATTTCTTCCTATTTCTTTCGTAATTTTTCTATTTTTTATTTAAAATCGAAAAAAAATAGAAAACACGTATCTAACCATCGACAATTGACCCTCGTGGTTCCAGGACACTGATACGCACCCCTCCCTACCCCGTTATTAATATTACGGGATTTATTTCTATTTTTTTCAATTTTTTCAATTTTTTATTTAAAATCGTAAAAAAAATAGAAAACGCGTACCTAACGATCGACAATCGTCCCTCGTGGGTTTCGCGGCATCGAGGACGCACCCCTTCCCGTCCCGTTCTTAATTATGATGAGATTTGTTTCTAACTTTTTACTAATTTTTTACTAATTTTAAGTTTTCTTCAATTTTTTTTTTAAAATCGGGGAAAAAAATAGAAAACGCGTAACTAACGATCGACAATCGACCCTCGTGTTTCCGGGGCACCGAGACACACTTCTCTCCGCCCCGTACTTAATATGATGGGATTTGTTTCTATTTTTTTATTAATTTTCTTTTTTTTTTTCAATTTTTTTCTATTTTTACCTGGAATGAATTTATAAATAAAAATACAATACCTAAAAATATTGTATTCTCATACTCTGGAATACTTGATTTATGACACATCCTGGAATGAATACTTGATTTGTGACCTGATATATTTGTATTCATAAATTAGGTACTTAAAAAAAAATACCTGTAATGAATTTATAAATAAAAATACAATTATAAGGATAGGATACCAAATTGAAAACAAACAAAAAGAACATAAAAAAAAAAAAAAAAAAAAGATGAAAACAACATGAGAAGAATGCATTTTGACAGGAGGACCACAATACCTATTTATTTATTTATTTATTATTAAAGGAAATTACCAAACATGTTGAAATGAAAATTACAATTAATTGCGATAGGAAATAGAACCGACCTTCACAAACATACACGACACCAAAAAAAATACAATTTGAAATGAAAATTACAATTGACACGACACCGACCAAAAAAATACAAAAACAACTAATTGATATATATATATTACCGCGCAAACCGCGGAATGACTGGCTGACCTTCACTTTCCCATCATGGATGACCTTTAATTCTACCACAAGATTCGTTTGAGATTGTTTGATGGCGTGATTGATGTTTAGGTGGGAGCGAGGGAAATATCCAGGGTTTATATAGAGGAAAACTTATTAACTTATTTGAATTTGGACCCCGGATCTGTAGTTGTTCTCCTCCGTTGATCTGCCACTTCAAATTTGAGATGTAAAACACTGCTTATCCAATGGTATGTAAATTTTGTTTTCATTTCCTCGGTTGGATCTCAGATTTTGAAGCCACTACTAATCCAAGGGTCTAAAATGGATGTAAAATTTGGTATTCCCAGACTCTAAATCTCGACATCTAATGGTCTAAATTGGATTAGACTCCTCCGTTGGATCATATCCTGTTCTTGGTGAAGCTCTAGAATTTTGCCCTGCGCAAGATTTTAGTGTTAAGGGCCTATTTGGGATTTAGCTTTCCTGGCTGGGCTTTTGGATGTGATAATCACGTTTCGGCCCAGTAAATCTTATTTAACCCATGACTCATCCTTTATTTTCATGACAATAGTCCAGGCCTCCCCAACCCAACTTGTTGAGATATTCCCCTTTTGTCCCTCTATATTAGTGTGTTCTTATTGAATTACCCTCACATAAGGCCCAAGAGTAAAAGTTTTCTATTGGCAATGGCTTTCGGATATTTTGGTCATTTTCGTGTTAACCCCAAGATTTGCAGCAAGGGATTGAATTATCAAGGCGAAGATCTATCCGAGAAAGATCACCCATAACAGCTGCAACAATACAAAATATACAACAAATTTAATTTCTGGAAAGGAGAGAGAGATCATATGGGCCTGCACATCAATTTATCCATAATTACAAAAACGACTCCAAGATTTAGCCCAATTACAAAAAACTCAATTTTCATTATTTAAAAAAATAAAATTATTTACTCTGGTGCGATTTGAGAAAATAAAAAGGTAAACAAACGTAAATAATTTCCAGGATAACTGGTTTTTTTTTTTTTTTTATAATTAGGCTAAATCCAAGGGTGGTTTTTGGTAATTAAAGTGAATTTTGTCGCTTGATTGGTTACTTCGTATCCATGGTTTGCTCCAGCTTGCAGATCAGTTTTCCACTGCATTCTCAGAAATCAATATTATTTACAAAAATAATACATTGCAATCTAACAAAAGAAACACAACAACAAACTATAAACTCGATTGTTATTTTGATGTCTCAAAATGATAGATTTATTATATATTTACACTTTTTTTTTTTTTTCATGTTTACTCATATTTAACTATATCAAAATCACACTACTACACCTATTTAAATTAACTTTTACAAGAACCGAGTAAAATTAATTAATAATATGGGTATAAATATTAAATAAAGAACTTTACCTATATTAATTAATATTTTCTTACTAAATTAGACTCTTGGCATTTAAGTTGTGGTTCAGTTATTTTTTTTCTTCATAATTTTAACCGAAAAAGCTGAAACAGACTCTCATCGGCTAACTCAAATTTATTTTTTTAACCCTTTTCATTTGAGACATATTCCCACCACTCATTTTATCTGTCGTAATAGAGTGATGATTAATGTTATTATTATTATTATAAGTATAAAATGACCATAATACATTTTATTTAGAAAAACTAAACATGTGAAGTAATAAAGAGATTGGTAAAACTAGTAAAGTAATGTTGAATTGTTCTTGGTAATGTAAACAGTAACATTAACTCTCTCTTGATAATGTAAACTGGCAAATAGAATGACACTTATTTTGAAAGCTTATAAGCTCATTGTATTCAAATAAGTTTTGTTTGATTGGGTGAACTTATTTGAAAAGTCTAAACACCGTTGGGTTGCTTCCCAACTGACACTTTCTTTTTCGTCTTTAGCTCTTTTGTTAAGAGATTGGTGTTGTAAATTGGATTTTTTCTAATTAAATGGTACAGCGAAATTTCGTGTTAACGAATTGTATAGGCTCGTTCTATGTGTCGTGTAGATAATTAAAACCTTTTGAATTTCTCAAATCCATTTATTAGTGAGTGAGAAATAATGCTTGAAAGTTGAACGGTTGCTTAAGTGCAATTTCGTTTATCCCACATTGAATGTTAGTCAATGTGGAAGCAAGTTTAAAATTAATTACATTTCTTTAGTGTACATCAAGTGGGCTAGAGAGTGTTGTGGGCTTTGTGTAAACAAAGCTCATGCGGGCTCTTGGACTTGGGTTCGCCCGTCCGCCTTCGGCGAAGCCGATGGCGTAGCCGAGCTCGAGCCCGGTCCCGGACCCAGACCTTGGACCTTGGTCCTGGGTCTTGGGCAATTGGTCCGAATTGGCTGGTCCGATTGAGGTGGTCCTGGTTCTGGTTCAACCCTGGATAACCTTCCAGTTCATTACACACACGAAAATCACCTGAAAATCCAGAGAGCTCCAAGCTTACTTCATACACATTTTCTGCATATTTCTTTACGCAGCTCATTCCACTTTCATCCTGTTCGCCGGAGCTCTGCTATTAACGATGCTGTTATACCAGAGACGTTAGTCGTTTTATCTTTGGGGACGAATAGCCAAAATCGAAGGGCACTCCGATCAGTTCCGGTTTGTGATATTTTGAGATATTTTGTTACATTCTTATAGTTTCTGTTTTTCTTCTTTTTCCAATTTTTGAGATATTTTGTTACATTCCTGTTTGTACTCGAATCAGTTGTAATAGTTTCTAACAATCGCAAGACGAAATATTTTAATTGTAATTGTAATTTGTAATATCCCTGATTGGAAAAATATCGACCTCCAGCACTCCGATCAGTTCCACCGCTCCTGCCGTTACCTCCACCATTTCGACGACGACAACGACGACCACTGCCCCTGCAATTATGAACACCACGACGTTTGGCACCTCTACGCCAAACACGACCATGAGTCATGCTGACTTCCTCTTCAACCAAGGGACCTTCGACACCCTCTTGGAGACTCTGTCGAGGTGCATCTCGGCAAACAACCCGAACTCGGGATCGTTCCCTTATGGGATGGGGACTTCGATTCAAACTGTGTCAGCTTTGGCTGTGATCCATCCTTCTGGGATGACGGGAACTACGGTTCCAAGTATGTTTTCAGCCACTGCTTCGGCCGCTGGATCATTCCCTTATGGGATGGGGACTTCGGTCCAAAATACGTCAGCTTCGGCTGAAATCCTTCATTCTGGGATGTCGGGAACTTCAGTTCCGAACATGTTCGCAACGGCTCCGCCGACGTACTCACATGTTTCAGCTACCCACTCAACGGGTACAATGGGGACTTTTGTTCCAACTATGACCGCTCCGGTGCACTCCTCACGGATCATGCCCGCCGCGGAGAAGCCTACAAAATTCAATGGGGAAGGCTTCAAGAGGTGGCAACAAAAGATGCTGTTCTACCTCACGATGCTTGGCTTCGCTAACTTCGTGAAGGAAGAAGAACCACCTAATCCGGATGAGTTCGAGACCAACTTCAATGTTCGTGCCGCCTACGATAACTGGCACAACGGTGACTATCTGTGCAAAGGCTTTCTCCTAAGTAGCCTAGAAGATAGTTTGAGTAACTTGTACTCGGACGCAAAGACCTCCAAGGATATATGGGAGGCACTTGAGAAGAAATACAGTTCCGACGAGGCTGGAACTAGGAAATTTCTAGTCACAAATTTCATGGACTACAAGATGGTTGATTCTCGCCCGGTTATGGAACAAGTTCAAAAGTTCCAAATGCTGGTGAATGAAGTCCACGCCGAGGGGATGGTTTTTCCGGATGCTTTCACGGCTGCTGTCATGATTGATAAGCTTCCACCGAACTGGAAAGACTTCAAGACGTACCTCAAGCACAAAAGAAAGGCGATGTCTCTCGAAGATGTTATCCGGAAGGTACGAATTGAGTCCGAAGTTCGAGTTCAGTACAAGTACTCGAAAAGTTCGGATGAACCTCGGGTGAATTTGCTTGAACGAGGTGAGAACTCGAAGAAAAGGCCGCGTCTAGGAAACTCTAAGCCTAAAGCTCCTTCCTCTAAGAAGTTCGATGGCAAATGCTACAATAGCGGCTATTCTGGACACATGTCTAAGAACTGTCACAAGACAAAGCAAAAGAAGGCCAAGCCGAGTGCCTAACTAGCCGAAAGCGAGCTGACTAGTGATGATCTCATTACAGTCATCACTAAGGAAGCTAACATGGTCTAGAAATGTGGTCAATGGTTCATCAATACTGCTGCAACTGCCCATGTGTGTGCAGATCGGAACTTGTTCTCCAAATACCACCACTGTGAGGGAAGGAAGCTGAACATGGGAAACCAAGCGTCTTCGCAAGTTGCAGGTGTTGGCTCGGTTGTTCTAAAAATGACCTCTGGCAAGGAGATCACTCTGAATGAGGTGCTGCACGTTCCAGACATCCGAAATAATTTAGTCTCTAGTTCAATACCAGTTAGTCGTGGTTTTAAACTTGTATTTGAGGCTAATAAGTTTGTTTTGTCAAAGTTTGGTACACCTCTGGGAAAGGGTTACCTTACAGATGGATTGTTCAAACTCAGTGTAATGGCTATACGCCCAAAACCTATCATTAATAAAATTGCTTCTGATTCCTCTTACTTGTCTGAGTGCTCTAGTTTATGGCATTGTAGATTAGGCCACGTTAATCTAAATGCAATAAAACGTTTGTCAAATCTCAATTTACTTAAGGTAAATGAATTTGTTAATAAAAGTAAGTGTGAAATTTGTGTAGAAGCAAAAATGACAAGGTTAGCGTTTAAATCGGTAGAAAGGAGCACGACACCTCTAGAATTA
Source organism: Phtheirospermum japonicum (assembly GCA_014905375.1). NCBI lineage: Eukaryota > Viridiplantae > Streptophyta > Magnoliopsida > Lamiales > Orobanchaceae > Phtheirospermum > Phtheirospermum japonicum. Next base: position 1,480,922 of record BMAC01000133.1, read on the forward strand.
ATTCACACGGACGTATGTGATTTGAAGTTTGTGCAAACAAGAGGTGGTAAAAAGTATTTGATTACTTTTATTAACGATTGCACAAGGTATTGTTACCTATACCTTTTAAGAGGTAAAGATGAGGCTATTGAAACTTTCAAGAACTTCAAAAATGAAGCCAAAAATCAACTTAACTGCAAAATCAAATCTATCCGGAGTGATAGAGGAGGGGAATACGTAGCTCCGTTTGAGGAGTTGTGCAACGAAAGTGGCATAATTCATCAAACTACAGCTCCGTATGCACCTCAATCGAACGGAGTTGAAGAACGCAAGAATCGTACTTTGAAAAGAGATGATGAATGCGTTGTTGATTAGTTCTAGGTTACTCAGAACATAAGGGGGGGGAAGCTGTTTTAACAGCTAACTATATCCTCAATAAGATTCCACTTAAAGGAAGGGACGAAACTCCATATGAGTTGTGGAAAGGAAGGAAACCTTCTTACAAATACCTCAAAGTGTGGGGGTGTTTAGCGAAGGTAGAAGTGCCTCTACCAAAGTAGGTGACAATCGGACCCAAAACGGTTGATTGTATTCTTATTGGTTAAGGACTGAATAGTAGCGCCTATCGATTTATAATTCATAGGTCAGATGTTTCGGACATGAATGTCAGAACTACCATTGAGTCAAGGAATGCGATATTCTTTGAAGAAATCTATCCTTGTAAGGATAAAGCTGCGTTCAGTTCAAACACTGGTAATGCTGAAGGAACTACAAGTCACGAACTTGTGGGGGTTGAACCTAAGTCTCGTAAATGATCCGGTTCAGAACTTGAAGCTCTAACTCCTAGACGGAGCACTCGAGCTAAAGTTGCGAAGGACTTCGGTCCCGACTATGTGTTTTTCTCTTGGATGAAGAACCAAATACACTGAAAGAAGCTTTCTCACGGACTGATAGTTCATTTTGGAAGGAAGCTGTACAGAGCGAGATCGATTCGATCATGCAGAACCATACGTAGATTCTAACTGATTTACCTGAAGGTTGTAAACCTTCAGGGAGTAAATGGATTCTGAAATGAAAGTTCAGAGCTGATGGATCAATCGATAAGCATAAAGCTCGTTTGGTTGTGAAAGGATTTCTCCAGAAGGAGGGATATTATTTCTTTGATACATACTCTCATGTAACGAGAATTACCTCTATCCGGGTGCTTCTAGCGATTGCTGCTTTGCAGAATCTTGAGATTCACCAAATGGATGTAAAAATAGCTTTTCTAAATGGCGATTTAGAAGAGGAAATCTATATGGAACAACCTGAAGGTTTTGTAAAACCTGGACAAGAAAGAAAGGTGTGCAAACTTGTTAAGTCTTTGTATGGCTTGAAACAAACACCTTTACAATGGCACTTGAAATTTGACGAAGTGATGATGTCAAATGGGCTCAAGATAAATGAGTGCGACAAATGTGTATACATTAAGAATACTAATGAGAGATTTGTTATAGTATGTCTTTATGTAGATGATATGTTAATCATGGGTAGCAACCTACAAGTGATTAACGAGACGAAACTCATGCTAAAAAGGAATTTTGACATGAAGGATCTCGGAGTTGCTGACTCTATTCTTGGCATAAGAATCATAAGAACTCCAGATGGAATTGTCTTATCACAATCTCATTACATTGAGAAAGTGATCAAGAAATTCAATGCACACGATAGTCTTCCAGCAAAGACACCTATGGAACTCGACGTTCACTTGAGTAAGAACAGAGGTGATCCTGTTGCTCAGAAGGACTATGCTAAGATCATTGGATGTCTGATGTACATCTCTAACTGTACAAGACCTGATCTAGCTTGCTCGGTAAACAAACTGAGTCGATATACAAGCAATCCAAGTAAAGAACACTAGAAAGCGCTTTTGAGAGTTTTGAGATACCTAAAGTATACTCTGAACTTTGGGCTACATTATGGTAGATATCCCAGGGTACTTGAAGGTTAATATGATGCAAAATGGATATCCGACACAAAGGACTCTCTGTCAACAAGTGGATATGTGTTTGTAATTGGGGGAGGAGCTGTTTCTTGGAGATCCACTAAACAGACATGTATAGCCCGATCAGCCATGGAATCCGAGTTTATTGCTTTGAACAAAGCAGGTGAAGAAGCAGAATGACTTCGTAACTTTTTGGAAGATATTCCATATTTGGAGAAACCCGTACCGCCGGTTATGCTTCACTGCGATAGTCAAGCTGCTATTGGAAAGGCAAGAAGTGGTTTGTATAACGGCAAGTCTCGACATATTCGTCGGATACATAACACCGTAAGACATCTGTTATCGAGTGGGATTATCTTAGTTGACTACATTAGGTCAATAGATAATCTAGCGGATCCATTCACTAAAAACATAGCTCGAGATCAGATGTACAAGTTGCTTGAAGGAATGGGAGTGAAATCCACATTGATTTGTACTTTTTTGTACGCATTTTTGTTACCTTTTTATGTTGCGTTTGCATGTGTTTTGCTTGCATTTATGGGTATTAGGAGTCGTTTTGGTCTATTTTGTTACTTTTAGGTTTTGTAGTGTTTTCTTTGTTTTTAGTAGTTTTTCTTATATTTTCTTAGTTTTTTTTATTAGTTTTTATTTTGAAGGTCAACTTTGGTCAAAGTGTGCCCACGACAAGGTCGGAAGATGATTCAAACCCGAGACACTCATTTCCAATCCACGACATGTCTTTGGTGTGAGGATCGACCGGAAGTGACGAGAAATGTGGCCATTTTCATTGTCACCTCATGCATTCGCTCGGTGGATGTCTCAGTTGTCGTAATGCAATCATAACTCCAAAACCACTTGTGACATTTGCCTCCACATTATATCATTGGAAAGCTAAGATAAATGTCTAAAACTATTGCGTTTACAACAATCCCAAATTCTGAGTCTAAGAATGGTAAAAAGCTGCTTTAAGTGGAGACGGTTCGCCGTGGCATTGCTTGTGGCAGGTTTTGGTGCGGAGCCCATAACTCTGGGAGAAAAATTCCAAATGATACAAATCAAATGACAAATGAAAGACAAGAGGAAGGTCTAGATTTCATATGAAGACATCAATGTCTGATTCCGTGTTTTTGTCAGTCGATCGACTGCTCGGCAGAAAGTTTGGAGCGCTTGAACAAGGATGTGTGATTTTGGCGGAAAAAAAGACCATTTTTCCCCTTATCTACCCATATATGATTCCCACCCATTATTCACACACAAAAAAAAACTCTCCTTGGTGGTTTTGGACCTATTTCCATCTCCTCCAAGCATTTCCTTTCTCTTGCAATTTAAAACTCTAGCTTAATTCTTAGCTTATGTAGTTTAGTTAGCTTAGTAGTTAGTTTAGTTAGGTTAGTTTAAGTTGGCGAGTGTTGTAGAGGGTGACAATCTCCTATACTTGTTGCTCCTTGTTGTATTGAAGATTTGGATTTGCTCTTGTGGATGTAATCTAGTTTTGAAGCTTTGGTGTTCAATGAAATTGGTAGTTTTCTTTCCCTTTACTTTTATGCTTAGTTATTGATTTATTGTTCATGTTGTTGTGTTGTGTTTGTTAGTTGAATTTGCTTAGGGTATGTTGTTAGATTTAGTTTGTCTTGTTGTTCTTGCAATTCAATTCCTCTTGCCTTTGTTTTCTTTCAAACTCCATGGATGTTGGTTTGAAGCTTTTTACCTCTTTAGTCTAAACAAACTCTTGGGTTCTTTAAAGATTTATGAAGCTTTCCTCTTTGGTGATTTGGATTTCTTTTCAATTTAATGCTTTTAATCAATTTCAATTTCAAATGCTTTTAATTTCCCTCCATGTCTTCTCCTTTAATTTCAAGCCTTCTTGAATTTAGTAGTTCTAATTTATTCAAGGTTTTTAATTAGGTTTAATTAATGTCATTAAAATTGATCACTTTCAAGCAAGCTTTAATTTGTATTTAATGCAATTAGTTTAGAAACTACGAGTTTAGGGTTTAGGTTCGTTTAGAACCATTAATCGGATTTTGTTGAGGCTCGGGATTGACAACCCCGAGTAGTGGATTAAGTGCTCGGCAAAAACCGATTGATCGTGGAGACGAACCGACACCCTAAACCCTCATTTTCATTATTTTCATTTAAATCTCTTTTAATTCTTGTCTTAGTTGATTAACTATCAAAAACTCAAACCAAATCAATGACTTAATACTTTCTTAGGAGTAGATAAGTTTAATTGATATTAACAAGAGATTGAGTAAAAACACCGACTGCCGATAATATCTATCCTCGAGAGACACGACTCGGGAAAACTTACCGCTCTACAATCGACTTCGTACTATTGCGGAGACGATTTCTTAGAGTGCTAAGAAATCTTTGATCACACATCTTAAATATGATTGCAGTGGAAACCCAACCATGATGAGTGGAGATCCCACGAACTTGGTTCAATGGGAAAACTAAACTATAAAAGTCTGGGTAAGTAAATCTCTACGACCCTATTCCTTAACGGTAAAAGTAGAGTTTATAATCTGTCACGTGGTGAGGATAAATCTCTGATTTTTAATGTTTCTTTTGCAGGTCTTTGACTTGAGTATGACAGAATGCTGATTAGAAGAATCACCTATGATATGCGGAATTTCTGACTTTTCGTGGAGGATTAGATCCAGTAACTGGGGTTCTATGGTTGACCGATGTTGCACACCATCATTTAGCTATTGCTATTCTATTCCTGATAGCGGGTCACATGTATAGGACCAACTGGGCCATTGGTCATGGCTTAAAAGATATTTTAGAAGCCCACTCGTTTAACTAAGATTTTCAAAATTTGAAAAATAAATAAAAATAAAGTCATGAACGGAAGCGGAAAGAGAAGCGAGAAGTGAGGGCCGCTTCTACTATATGCTTATGAATCTAAAGAAGTTGTCCATGGCCAGAAACAGACACAAACGTGAGAACAGAAGAATTCTGAGACCTTAGTGGGTTGGTACTATTGTCTAGTATACACAAAGGGGAATAGTTCAAGAATTATGTTCACTAATCAGCCGGTATGCTCGGTAGTATTAACTAAGGAGGGTTCAAGGCCACAAGCCACCTATCCCTATTCTCTATTGTCTCTTAAGGACTGAGCTATGTATTTGCATTCATGTTTATCGTTTTTTGGAGTTTCTCACTCATGTGGGGGATTTTTGTAAATTGGATTTATTCTAATTAAATGGTACAGCAAAATTTCATGTTAATGAATTGTATAGGCTCGTTCTATGTGTCGTGTAGATAATTATAGCCTTTTGAATTTCTCAAATCCATTTATTGGTGAGTGAGAAATGATGCTTGGAAGTTGAACGGTTGCTTAAGTGCAATTTCGTTTATCCCACATTGAATGTTAGTCAATGTGGAAGGGAGTTTAAAACTGATTACGTTTCTTTAGTGTACATCAAGTGGGCCAGAGAGTGTTTTGGGCTTTGTGTAAACAAAGCTCACGCGGGCTCTTGGACTTGGGTTTGCCCGTCCGCTTTCGGCGAAGCCGATGGCTAAGCCGAGCGGATCCGAGCCCGAGCCCGAGCCCGAGCCCGGACCCAGACCTTGGACCTTGGTCCTGGGCCCTGGGCCTGGAACTTGGGACTTGGGACTTGGGTCTTGGGTCTTGGGCAATTTGCCCGAATCGGCTGGTCCGATTGAGGTGGTCCGTGTGGGGTCCTAGTTCTGGTTCAACCCTTGCTAACCTTTTAGCCACATGTGGTTTTGACCCCTGAATTAATTTTGTAACTCCTGACCGTTCAGGTCAAACGTCATGCTATTTAATTCATGCATGGACGTTACTTTGACCTCTCTCCTGGCTGCGTTTGAATGTACACGCTGAACCTGTCCAGGTTCATGCTGTCAGGTGCCAGGTACGTTTTGAATGTCTTAATGACATTAACTCAGGCTGTTACCTCCCAGATGACAACCCTATATAAGGGTGAGCACTCCAGTTCATTACACACACGAAAATCACCTAAAAATCCTAAGAGCTCCAAGCTTACTTCATATACATTTTCTGCATATTTCTTTACGCAGCTCAGTCCACTTTCATCCTGTTCGCCGAAGCTCTGGTATTAACGGTGCTGTTATACTAGAGACGTTAGTCGTTTTATCTTTGGGGATGAATATCCAAAACTGAAGGGCACTACCGGGGCTATTTCGTCTTGCGGACAGAGTTCGACTCGACTATTCTTATAGTTTCTGTTTTTCTTCTTTTTTCAGTTTTCGAGATATTTTGTTACATTCCTGTTTGTGCTCGAATCAGTTGTAATAGTTTCTAACAAATTGTTTTCCAAATGTTGATTTCGTCACCTTCTCGTTCCTTTCCTTCCACTTACTTCCTACATTCATCCGTCTTTCCTGCACACAATTATCAATTTCACCAACATTATAACACAAATCAAGGGAGTTGTGTATAACCCGATTCAAAGTTATAATCAATACATTTTCAACACTAGTGTCAAAATCATTTATTTTTGTACACTTCTCAATTTCCATTATCACTTATTTTCATAAAATTATATATATTGAAAATCTTCTACTCATCATTGATACGCGATGTGAGTTTTCCCTTTTGAATGTAAATAAGGCCTCGACTCGTTAGTAGAAATAACCTTCCCAAAATCAATGGCACATTTTTGTCTTCTTCCATATCCAAAATTACAAAATCTACTGGGATGAAAAGTTCATCAACTCTTACTAGCACATCCTCGATTATAACCTTCAGGTAAGTCAATGATCTATCTGCCATTTAGATCGTGATATTTTTAAGCGTGATATTTTTGATGTCCAATTTCTTGAAAATCGATAACGGCATAAGGTTTATGCTTGCACTGAGATCAAAAAGTGCACTTGTCAATAAACTTTCTCAGATAGTGCACGGGATCTTGAAACTCCCAGGGTCCTTGCATTTGAGGCACAATTTCTTTTAAATGACTGCACTGCAATTTTTCGTAAGGTCAAAAAATAGTTTACTTATATGAGTTTTTTGAAAATTAACTAAAAAGTTAGAAAATTGATCATCCATTTTTTTGTTTTTAGTTTTGTGTGGAAACTGTACTGAATTAGAAGAATTAAGGGAAGTAAAGTTAGAGTTGGCTTCTCAGGCCCTTTTCCGATTTCTACTTCAACTAAATATTCTTCTGCATCTTTTTCCATATCCATCGTATGTTCACATTCAATATTAGACATCGTCGGTCCTTCATAATGCATCCCACTTCTTAGATGAATTACATTTACTTGTTCTTTGGGGCTTACTTCTGTGTTGCTCGAAAGTTTCCCCTTCTTATTTTGGTTCCCAATAGTGGTATGCAATTATGAATATTGGGTCTCGAGTGATTTCATATGGGCCCAATCAATCCATTCATCTGAGGAAAAGTTCGGATGATTTCTCATCCATGGATGGTATTGATTTCCGCCTTGGTTGCCTCTATAATTGTCGTTGAATATTATATGGTTGAAAAATTAGCATCTTCAACCCCTTCATGCATGAAAACCCCACTTGATTGGCTCATTTAATGTCCTAATCTATGTGATAGATATATGTCATTCTATTCATCTCTGCCAATTGTTATGTCATAGCGAACATCGCATCATTCTTACCCACGAATATGACTTTCTATTATTGATCGTTCTGTTGGCCATTGATAACTATTTGCCACCATCTCTTCAAGAATGGTCATCGCATTGTCGTTGATCTTTGCTAACAAATCACTTTCAGATGAGGTCTACCATAACCTTTGTGTGCCCGCTCAAACCATTGTAAAAGTAATAAATTTTTTGATTTTGGGAAAACCATGTTGAGAGCGCTTTCTCAATAGTTCTTTAAACCTTTCCCAAGCCTTGTGTAATGGCTCTTTGTTTATTTGGAAAATCGGCTAATCTCACCTTGAACTTCAATGTTTTTCTTGGTGGAAAGAACTTGAGTAAAAACTTTTGACACGTCTCATTCCATGTGTCAATGGCTCAAAGGCCGAGTGTGTTGTACTAAGACTTTGCTTTATTCCTGAATGGAAAAAGAAACAAGCATAGTCTTATTGCATCTTTTGGGTCCCTGTTCATCTTGATGGTCCCGTATATCTCCAAGAATTGCGCCAAATGCACATTAGAGTCATCTGTGGCACTTACTCCAAATTTGTTTTGTTGGACCATTGCTAACAATATTGTATCTAACTCAAAATTGTTAGCTAGGATAGCTGGCCGATCGGCTCCTCCGTAGGATTGGTTAATGTTAGGTTAGAACATGGTTCTGATGGCTAGTTTTGCATATTGTTGAGCTTGTGCTTATCTTTGCATATGTTCTTCAAACGCTTGAAGTTATTGTTGAAGTTGATTGAATTGATCATTGATATTGACCTAATTTACTGCCATCTTGCCTTTAACTCTTTTGGACTTTTTTTTGTCTACAAGTCACTTCAATTTTGGGGTCGATGGTTTCTAAAAGTTTCCCTATAGAACGTGTGCTCGTGCACCACCTGCAATTTAACCAATATAGACTCTAATAAAAAACATGACTAGTGCTAAGATTAAAACTAATTATCAATTACATAATGACTAATTAAAATAAAATGATCCTTGATAACGACGTCAATAACTTGAATGCTTCCTATTATAACTAAGAATCGGTGAGTTATAATAATTTATTCATTTATATACTCTGTCTAAACATAAGTATATGGTATAGATGTAGTATGAAAGGAATAAGGTTGAATCCCACAAGGACCATATAACCATTTAATTTTGGCAAGTAATATAATATGGATAATGTAATTTTATCTAAACGATAGAAATATGATTTGGGCTTTGTCATTGCAAAAGACAAACATAAAATACAAAGTGCCAACTAAAAAATTATCCAAGAGCAAATTGAAATTCGTAAAATCGAGAAAATCAAGTTTTAAGGGATACTTCGGGGTTTAGGGTTGTAATGAATTTATAATTTTTATCATTCTCAATCTATCAAGTATATTGTGATTCAATTCACTTGTAAGCCAATCACAATTATAGTTCAGCCCTTCTCTTGAAGTGATTAAGCCATAAACTCAAAATATAAAATGACATATCCATTTAAAATCATACTTAGAGCTCAAAAGGTTTTAAATATTTATACGACTTCATAACTAATCATAAACCTCCCGATCTTGTTGATTTGAGTGTTTCGTGTTTGAAAGTCTATTGATAAACCTCATATATTGAAGTATGATTTATCAAACTGTAAGTTTTGAAAGGTTGTCAATTAGTCACAACTTATAGAAACACAAATGGTTGTCAAGCGCTTATGAACCAATAAAATCAAAACACAAAAATGAGCAAAAAGATCATAATTGGATTGAAAGAATTATCAAATATTATTTAATCATTACTCATGCTAAACCCCAAAATAATGGAAGACTAGCTAGACAAGTTCATAAAAGTAGTTAAGAAATCCATCGAACACTTAGTTTGCATAATGAAAAGTAGAATGAAAGCTAAATCGTAAAAGCATGTGGATTTTTTAATCTTCGTGCTTCACGTGTTTCTTCTCCGAATTCTATCTAAAACTCTCTCAATCTCACATTTTGATACTAAACTATGGTGGATGATGTATTCCAATAAAAAATCTTATTTTTGGACAGGTTCTGGGCCACATTTTATAGTTAAAAATGAATCTCACCCATTAACTTTGTTTTGAGCCATTTTGTAACATCTTTAGGTCATTCGCGACCTCATTCATGACCGATAATCAAGTTGAGAATAGTCTTCCAGAAATGGGTCACATTAGAGGACACCTTTGTGGTCACGAACTGGGTCATGAACTCGAGCTATAAATGCGACCCACGGTAGCGAATAATTGTGAATATTTTTTAAAAAAAAAAATTGTGCTATATAATTGTAAGCCTTTTTTTGGTTTAGTTTTATTTTTATTATTAGGATTGTTGGAGTACTAGATTAGATTCATGGCATCTAAGTTGTGGTTCAGTTATTTTTTTAATAATTTCAAATGAAGAAGCTGGAACAGAATCTCATCGGCTAACTCAATTTTCTTTTTTTATACCCTTTTCCTTTGAGACACACTCCCCCAATCTCATTTTATCTGTCATGATAGATCGTTTCACGCATATTAAAAATGATAATTAATGTTCTCATTATAAGTATCAAATTACCATATTATATTTTATTTAGAAAAACTAAACATGTGAAGTAATAAAGAGATGGGTACAATTAGTAAAGTAATGTTGAATTGTTCTTGGTAATGTAAACATTAACATTAAATTTCTCTTGATAATATAAACTGGCAAATAGAATGAAACTTATTTGGAGAGCTTATAAGCTCATTGTATTCAAATAAGTCTTGTTTGACTGGATGAAATTATTTGAAAAGTCTACACTTATCTCAAATACTACTGTTATAAGTGTTTGAAATAAGCTTATGGGGATTTTTGATTTTACTCATCTTTTTCAAAATCTTTATTTTTCTAATTATATAACTACCTATTTATCTAACACTGTTGGGTTGCTTCCCAGCTGACGCTTTCTATTTTATCTTTAGCTTTGTTAAGAGATTTGTTTTCCAAATGTTGATTTTGTCACCGCCTCGTTCCTTTCCTTCCACTTACATCCTTCATTCATCCGTTTTTCTTGCACACAATTATCAATTTCACCAACATTATAACACAAATCAAGGGAGTTGTGTATAACTCGATTCGAAGTTTTAATAAATACATTTTAAACACTAGTGTCAAAATCGTCTATTCTAGTACACTTTTCAATTCAAGGCCCTTATCATATATTTTCATAAAATTATAAATATCTAAAATTGTCTAGTCATCATTGATACGCAATGTGAGTTCTCCCTTTTTCATGTCAATAAGGGTTCGGCTCATTAGTAAAAATAGCCTCCTCAAAATCAATGGCACATTTTTGTCTTCTTACATATCCAAAACTACAAAACCTACTGGGATGAAAAAGTCATTGACTTTTACTAGAACATCCTCGATTACAACCCTCGGGTAAGTCAATGATCTATCCATAATTTGGATCATGATATTTGACATCTCGATATTTTTTATGTCCAACTTTTAAAAAAAAATTACAACGACATAAGGTTTATGCTTGCATTGAGATCACAGAGTGCAGTTGTCAATAAACTTTCCCTGATAATGCACGTGATCTTGAAACTCCCAGGGTCCTTGCATTTGATGCGCAACTTCTTTTAAATGACCACACTGCATTCTTTCGTAAGGTTCACAGTCTCATAGTCTTCAAGTGTTCTCCTTTTGCTCGTCACCACCTTCAAGAACTTCCCAGAGTTCTGTATTTGCATGAAATCGTCAATAAACAGTATGCTTATATGAATTTTTCAAAGAATAACTAAAAATTTAGAAAATTGATCATCCATTTTTTTTCTTTTTAGTTTATTGTGGAAACGGTAATGAATTTGAAGAAATATGGGAATTAGAGTTAGACTTTGACTTCTCAGCCCCTTTTCCGATTTCTACTTAAACTACATCTTCTTTTGCATGTGTTTCCATATCCATCGCAAGTTCACATTCGATATCCGACATCTTCGGTCCTTTCTAATGTGTCCCACTTCATAGATTAATTGTATTCACTTGTTTTTAGGGGTTTAATTTTGTGTTGCTCGAAGATTTTTCAACTGTTCTACATTAGATGTGACTTGCTGAATCCTGGTCTCTATTCCCATTATTATTTTGGTTCCCAATAATAGTATGCAGCTGTGAATATTGGGTCTCAAGTGATTTCATGTGGATCTCAATCGACCCATTCATCTAAGGAGAAATTTGAATGATCTTTCATCCCCGGACGCTATTGATTTGTATCTTGGTTGCCTCTATAATTATTGTTGAATATTATATGGTTGAAATTAACATCTTCAGCCCCTTCGTGCATGAAAAACCCACTTTATTAGTTAAAGTCCCTATATTTTTGATAAATATATGTCAAAGTTTTTATCATCGCTGCCAATTGTTATGTCATAGTGTACATTGCATCATTCTCGCCCACTAGTGTGAATTTCTTCATTATCGATCGTTTTGTGGCCATTGATAACTATTGGCTGCCATCTCTTCAAGAATGGTCATCGCATTGTTGGTGGTCTTTGCTAATAAAGCACCTTCAGATGAGGCATCTACCATAACCTTTGTGTGCGCGCTCAAATCATTGTAAAAGTAACAAATTTGTTGATTTTCAGGAAAACCATGTTCAGAGCACTTTTTGAATAGTTCTCTAAATATTTCCCAAGCTTTGTGTAATGTCTCTCTGTCTAATTGGGAAAATTTGTTAATCTCGCTCTTAAACCTCAAATTTTGGCTTGGTGGAAAGAACTTGAGTAAAAACTTTTGACACATCTCATTCCATGTATCAACAACTCAAAGGCCGAGTGTGTTTTACTAAGACTTTGCTTTATTCCTTAATGTATAAAGAAATAAGCATTGTCTTATTGCATCTTTTGGGGCCCTATTCATTTTGATGGTCCCGTATATCTCCAAGAATTGTGCCAAATGCCCATTCCAGTCATCTATAGCACTTCCTCCAAATTAGTTATGTTGGGCCATTGATATCAATCTAGTCTCTAACTCAAAATTGTTAGCTGGGATAACTGGTCGATCAGCTCCTCCGTAGGATTGGTTAATGTTAGGTTGGAACATGGTTCAGTGGCCGGTTCTGCATTTTGTTGAGCTTGTGCTTATTGTTGCATATGTGCTTGCAATGCTTGAAGTTTTTGTTGAAGTTGATTGCCTTGATCATTGATATTGACTGAATTTCTAGCCATCTTGCCTCTATCTCTTTTGGACTTATTTTGTCTACAAGTCGCTTCAACTTTGGGGTCGATGGTTTCTAATAGTTCCCCTTAAGAACGTGTGCTCATGCACCACCGGCAATTTAACCAATATAGAATCAAATAAAAAAATATAGCCAGTGTTTATATTAATACTAATTTATCAATTTCATAATTACCAATTAAAATAAAATGATCCTTGATAACAGCACCGATAACTTGACTGCTTCTTATTATAACTAAGAATTGGTAAGTTATAAAAAGTTTTTCGTTTATATATTCTATCTAACCATAAGTATATGGTGAATATGTAGTATGAAAGGAGCAAGGTCGAACCCCATAAGGACCATATAATGATTTAATATTGGCAAGTAATATAATATTGATAATGTAGTTTTATCTAGATGATAGAAAAATGATTTGGGTTTTCTCATTGAATACGACAAACATAAAATAAAAAGTGCCAACTAAGAAATTATCCAAGAGCAAATTGCAATTTTTAAAATTGAGAAAATCAAGTGTTAAGGGATATTTCGGTGTTTGGGGTTGTAACGAATTCATAATGTTCATCCTTTTCAAACTATAAAGTATATTGTGACTCAATTATCTTGTAAGTCAATCACAGTTATAGTTTAGCCATTCTCTTGAAGTGATTAAGCTATAAATTCTAAATATAAAATAACATATCCATTTTAAATCATACTTAAGAGTCCAAAGGTCTTAAATATTTATGCGAATTCATAATCTCAAGCCTCTAAGTCTTGTTGATGATAGTGTTTCATATTTGAAAGTCTATTGATAAACTCTTCTCTCGAATTATGATTTATCAAACTGTTAGTTTTGAAAGGTTGTCAATTAGTCACAACTTTTAGAAACACAAATGGTTGTCAAGCCCTTTTGAACCAATAAAATTAAAACACGAAAATAAGTAAAAGGATCATACTTGAATTGAAAGAATTATCAAAATATTAATCAATCATTACTCATGTGAAACCCCAAAATAATGGAAAATTATCTAGACATTTTTATAAACTTAGTCAATAATTTCATTGAACACTTAGTTTTTATAATGACAAGTAAAATGAAAAATTGTAGAAGCATGTGGATATTTCAATCTTCGTGCTTCACGTGTTTCTTCTCCAAATTATATCTCAAACTCTCTCAATCTCAAAATCTGATACTAAACTATGGTGGATGATGTATTCTAATAAAAACTATTATTTATGGATAGGTTGTGGGCAACATTTTACAGTTAAAAATGAATCTCACCCATTAACTTTTTTTTGAGAAATTTTGTAATGTCTTTAGGTCATTCGCGACCTCATTCATGAACGAGAATCAAGTCAAGAATGATCCTTCAAAAATAGGTCACATTAGCGGACACATTCACGGTCGCGAACTGGGTCATGAACTGAAGCTATAAAAGCGGCCTACGGTAACGGTCGAGTTGCGATCGAGAGTTGGGTCGCGATTAGATTTTGGGTTTCGTCTACTCCGTGGGCTGATTGGGCTTACTCTAGTTTGGGATCAATGAACTTTTATCTTCCTTAGCACTGATACAAATACTCATTATCTTCATCCTTATGCTCTTTTAACCCCAATTAAATCCAAGCTCCTACAAAAAAAACATATATATCAAACACATAATAACGTCAAAATAATATAAAATAAAGCTAAAAAATGTTATAATATCACAAACATTAGTTGAAACTTAACTAAATAAGTCCCAAGATGTGCTTAAAACCCATGTTCATCAATATCCTCTAATGATCATGACTGTTGATCCTAGTCTGGGATAGATTCTCATATGAAGAATCCACTTCCCCTTTTTCTGGGGCCCCTTGATGAATAAAAACTGATTCTGCCTTAGGATCATGAAGAATTGCTTGAGATGCCCGACGAACTTGTTTAACGAACCTCACTATTTCAGACACTATTTGTGAAGCTTTTTGGCATAGAGTTTCACATTCTTTATTGATCTGCATGAACTGTTTTTGTTGTGGTTCCAGCACTACTACAGAAATCACTTTTTAAGGCGGTTTTAAAACCGCCTTTGTATCCACCGCCGTAAATATTTACGGCGGTTTTCAAAACTGCCTTAAAAAGTGAGAATTTACGGCGGTTTTAAGGATATTATAACGGCGGTTTGAAAACCGCCGTAGTATATACGGTTTCAACGGCGGTTTTATAGAACCGACGTCGAAAAAGTGAGAATTTACGGCGGTTATAAAACCGCCGTAGAACAATATCTATTTACGGCGGTTCTTGAGAAATACCTTCTAGAAAGTCTGTTTCCAGAACGGACATTTTACGACGGTTTCTTGATAAGTACCTTCTAGAAAGTAGTAAAACAAATTAAAAAAAAAGAAATGAAAGCAGGTGCACCTTTTCAAATCCACCGCAAAAACAATTATCAAGACAACAAAATAATCTAAAGTTAACAACAATAGAGTACAAAGAATGCCTTCTATTACACTTAAATAAATTCAAAGGACATAAAAATATACACCATGAGACCTAATCTAACAAATTACCATAACATAATAACCCAAAGTTAACAACAAAAAAAGTTAACAATATATGTACCATAACAAAAAAAAAAAGAAAGATCAATGTGATAACTAACATGGTAGCAAATGATACACAAAAAAAAAAAAAGGAAAAACAGACCCCATTAACAATCACGAAGACCTTCACTCATTCATCATAATTGCTTAAATGATTTCGGCCTTGGAATTTTTTGAATGTCGTCTTCTCTTGTTCATCATAATTTCTAAGCGCTTTTTTTAATCAGCGTCCCGTAAGTTTCGAATTCAGCCATTATGTTGGTCATGGTCGACTTAAACTGCCTGCATATAATATAACAATTTCCCTATTGTTAGTAGATATTCTATACTATATAACATACAACWTCCAACTACAAAATGTCATGTACGATCACTAAAAAATGTCAGTTATTATTTTAYTAACATCAATTCCATACTACAGAATGTAAAGCATGATCTATATTTCAATTGCATACTCTAAAACTCTGCCCAAATTCAATACTACATTACAGATTACATAATCCTCTACACAGTACACTATGGAATTAACTACTATGCATCATCATAAACTCTAAAATAAAACTATGTTGTTATRTTTAAGCTTATTTCCTGTAATTTTTGTATTATTTTTCTGGATTGTAAATAAGAACAACAAGAATTTAAGTTAACTAGCACACAAGGTATTTTTCTGTATGTCTTTGAGTTTCAATTACCTTCATGCCATCACTATATGCCAAGGACTTGTTCACTTGTATTGGCACCTGATCACAATTAAATTAATAGACACAACTTTGTTAATTATAATGTCATATATAATTATTTAATCAATGGTAGCTTATTTTATCATAACAGTGCATGCAAATATCATTCACCTTGCATCTCACAGCAATGTTAATGGCATCCGAGGGTCGAAGATCTAAGCATAGGTATCTACTTCATTATCCAACTTCAATCACAACAAATATTTTATCAGTATAGAAAAAAATAATAAAAAATTAAGCAAATATAAATCAACAATTTTTGCACGGTATATTTACCTTTACAAGGTGTAACTCAGCAAAATATGCCTCATGCACCCTCTTAGTCACACGTATAAGTTTCACCTGAAAAATGAGCCATAGCACAACAAGTTCAAGGTGTAAGCTTAAAAAGGGATAATTCTTTATATATGTATATGTGTTAAAAACTCACAGTGTATCCCATCTTCTCAACCATATCCTTCACTACTTGGTACATGGTTGGTCTAGCCTGAATCGCAAGCAAACGATTTAGTTTTACTATTTAAAAAAAATAAACAACAACAACAACAAAGTCATAAAGGTAATAAGCTGATATATACTTTATCTCAAGCACTGACCCTGATAACACTTTCTTTCAAAATTGTATCAGGGACTTACAAAACTATCCTCAGAAGAMAAAAAAGAAACAAAATAAAACGTGWAATGAATTAATTCTATKTCCTAATTGGCCACTCCATGCAATAGAAACTCAACAAAAAGMAGAAMGTATGTTGMGMAGAAAAGTTCAAACAATTGGCAATTCAAATATTAAAATGAAGTATAACCAAGAAAAAAAATCTACTACCTTAACTGATACTGCATCACATTCATTTTTTGGATCACATAATGATACCCAAATTCACCAAAATGAGCCTAATGTATAGCTAACTTTCAATTCACGAAAAATACTAAACCAAATTTCGTCGAAACCAAACTCTAATAAATCGATTTTCACAATTTGGTTCAATGACTTCATAGAAACGAGGTGACCAAACCAAACCAAACAAACATGGGTAGTAATCGGATTTTTCTCTGTATAATTTTAAGAAAACAAACCAGAACAAACCAGAGGCGGCGGTGAGCGAGGCGGGGCTGCTGCGGTGAAAATTCGGCGGAGGAACCTTGGATTCACAGATGAAGTACGAAGATTTAGAGCTTTTTTCATGCCATGGATATCATCTCAACGACGCTGCCCTTCTCCCCAGAAAATTAGGGTTCTCGAGAAGGGGGCTAAAGGTCAATATGTTCCGCCGCCGGGGAACCTGAACCGGTCCCCCTCGAACCGGATCCAATTTTGAACCGCCTTCTCGACCGAGAGCTCCTTGTGTGGTACATTGAAACAGATTCTTGTACCCGTGCGGCGCCGGCACCCAGAATTTCAGCAACACGTCTTTCTCCAGGCAGTGCCTCTCCCTGTATATCAGCCTGTCCCTATCAAATTTCAGCGATCTCTACTGGTCCTCGCACGGGGTGTACTTGCTGTACTTGGCATCGCACGACAGGTAAGATTTTGCGGCGGCGGCGCCGCCGTCTGCGGAGGAGTGGTGGTTGGCGAAGTCGGGTTTAGTGATGGGAGCGAAAGGGTGGACGAAGGGAAATTCGTAAGGGATTAGGTTTTTTTTATTTAATATTGATAGTTTTTTAGTTTAATATTT
The DNA here is from genome assembly GCA_014905375.1 of Phtheirospermum japonicum. Taxonomy (NCBI): domain Eukaryota; kingdom Viridiplantae; phylum Streptophyta; class Magnoliopsida; order Lamiales; family Orobanchaceae; genus Phtheirospermum; species Phtheirospermum japonicum. Next base: position 1,498,657 of record BMAC01000133.1, read on the forward strand.
ATTTATTTTTATGGTTTAATATTTAATGATCGTTGGATGAGACACGGATCAACGGTTGAAACAACTTGCTTAAGCAAGACAAGGATCGGTGACATGGCAGTCTATGAATTCTAAGGCGGTTCCTAAGAAACTGCCGTAGAATACCTAAGGTTTTAAGGCGGTTTTTGAAAACAGCCGTAGATTTACATCACCTTTACGGTGGTTCTTAGAAAACCGCCGTTAAAATCTGTTGATATCCAATTTTAACGTCGGTTTTCTGAAAACCGCCGTAAAAAGACCTTTTTAACGGCGGTTATTGCCATAACTGTCGTTAAAAGTAATTTTAAGGCGGTTTTCAGAAAACTGCCTTTAATTAACAGCCTTAGAAAGCTGATTCTGTAGTAGTGCAGTATGTTCATGGGGATTTTGCAATACGCTCACAATGACTGACCATATTGCGTAGTCTGTCTTTCTATCAAACACTGGGGAGGTAAAGAATGAATATTCATATTCTTAAAAGCAATGAACTCGTGTCAACGTGGAAGCCCCTCCTTCTCTAGTATTTCATAGTCGCACACGAATCTGCCTACCTCTAAATACACATGCATCGACAAATTTTCAACCAACTCATATCTCTCCAATATAAAACTCATCGCACGACTTTGGCCATCTAAATTTTTTAAGAAACGATAAAACATTATTCTTTACCAATCTCTTTCTCGACTAATGTTATTATTGTTGGTTTATGGAGTATGGCTGATATGACACTAAAAATTCGTACGTAATATATGTGGGTATTTATGGAAAGCGACCTCGTCTCTTGGAAGGAGTATTTCTTCTGGGAGGTGAGCGAGCTGGTTTGTAGAGTAGCGATCTGGAGTATGAAGATGAATTCTCATACAGGTCGCGACCTCTTATGCTTTTGTGTTGGGCGCTAGCTGTAAAGCTCGATCATGGGCTTTATAAATATTAGGCCCGAATGGGCTCATATGGATGGTCTTATGGGGTCCCGGTGGACTGTATGGAAAGAATCACAGGCCCAGGCCTATTCTGGTAATTTAAGCGAGAGATCTATTATTTATGGGAACTTAGCATACAGGAGAAGTCCAAATTCTAAGTCGGTCATGATATTTATGGAATTGTGGTTGGAGAAGGAAACTGTGGCTTGGGGAACACTTCTCTTGTCTCTATAAAAGGGGTGCATACCTCTCTTTATTTTTAAATTGTTTATGATGGATTGATCTCTCAAATTATCTCTCGCACTATCTAACTTAAGCATCGGAGGAATTTCGCCCGGGCTGCCCCCCGCCTTGGCTGAAGGTGTTGTTTTGTAGAATTGGCTAGGTCTCCAGGAGGATTTTTGGAGGCTTATTAGGTTGTTGTGACGTATTTGGAAGTTGTTTCAAGTCGCTGATCTGAGATCTGAGGTTAGTGCCCCCTATTCTTGGTAAACAATCTTTTTGGTTTTATCAAGTGGCGTTGTCTGTGGGAAAGAGGGACATTTAGTCCTTAAGCAAAAGATGTGAGAAGTTTCGCAAGCGCAGTATGAAGGATAAAATCCAACTTAGAACCTTGGATTTTGGTCCTAGGTCGAGCAGATCGAAGAAGAAAATCAAGATGGCAGAAGTCAATAAAGGAGAACCAACGAAGGACGGCAAATACCTTCTCAGGGAGAACCACCAATCCAGAATTCGGGTGGCACACCACCACCCTCACCAAGGCAACACAACAGAAAAGAGCCTAAAGGAGACTTGGAGGCGAAGACACCGGACGTTGGGGCGCAAAAAATGGTTCATATAGGGACAAATGAGTGGAGAGATTTACCCAAAGACAAGCCTTGTCAAATCAACAAAGGATTCTTAGAAGGGCTTATGGAATTTGTGCCTCTAGAAAAATAGGAAGAACTAAATAGGTACCTAGATGGCGAGCTGGGTACTCCAAAGGAGAAAGCTGGTGGATCGAACGGCGGGAAAAAGGAAAAAATCGATAACAAAAAATACAAAACAAAGCGGAGGAAAGCAACAACAGGTAGATTCTTCCAGCTCTACCTCGTCCACAGAGTCTCGTACCCGCAGGTATAAGTACAAAAAGTCGAAGAAGGTGAAGATAGGGCGAAAATACTACAAACGCCGAGGTCGGCGGCACATCAAATCTACCAGTGAGAGCGTAACACAAACCTAGAGTACGGATGGTGAATCTCGAGATAAGTCGTGCAAGAGTCAAAGTAGGTACCATGAAGAAGATGGTGAGAATGAGGTCAGACCAGGGAATAAGACATTTAGAGATATGCAGGAGGCCTTGTTAAACTTGAGAAAACGTCTATAAGGAGAAAAGTTCGATGAAGATAAGGGACATCCTTTTTCGAATGATATGTTGCGAGCTGCGATGCCCAAAGGGTACAAGGCATTGGAGTTTCAATATCGTGGGATGGCGGACCTAGTGGAGCATTTGCAGCTCTTTGAAAATGAGAGGATGTTACGTGGATATACGGATGTTGTGGCTTGTCGAGCCTTTGTGTCTACTTTGAGGGGAATCGCACAGAGTTAGTTCTATAAATTGCCGCGAGGAAAAGTTACCAGCTTTCAGGTGCTGCGAGCTGCTTTCTTGAAACAATTTTCCAGTGTGAGGCAGAATGCGAAGACTGCATAGTCGCTCTTTACTATGGTGCAGCGACCTGACGAAACGTTGAAGCAATACGTTAACAGGTTTACCAGTGCCACACTAGAAGTACCCAACGCTACAGACGAGATGAAGGCGGGAGCTTTACATCAAGGATTGAGGAGAGAAGACTTACGCAAGTCATTGGTGAAGAAGGAGGCACGAACATACGATGAAGTTTTGGAGAGGTGCCATAAATACATACAGGTGGAGGAAGCTGAAGAGGAACATCGTGTGCAATTTACCATGGAGGTCGCGGATACCGGAGGTAGTATTTCAAGGAGGGAGATCAGAAGGGAACCTAGGAGGATAGTGCGCGGGCTCCTAACCCCGAGTCCTGTGGTGAGGGAAAAGCCGGAGATAGATATGCGAAATTGGAGGAACGAGGATTTTACACCACTGGCCTATCCGCGGGCTAAGGTGTTTACTACCATGGAGCGCTTGATACCTAATGACATTAAGTGGCCGAAAAATCGTACGCCGCTCCCTACTAATCCCAAATCTAATTTCTTTTGTTTGTTTCACAACAATTATGGGCATTCCAAGGAGAGGTGCAGGCATCTTAAAGAGGAAATCGAGAGGCTCAAAAAAGCAGGGCACCTGAAAGAAGTTATTTACAAGAACAGAGAACCAAGGGAATCGAGCCAACCATTGCCTCCACCACTACCGAGGGACCTATTTTGCATGTAATTGTGGTGTTTTTCTCGTGTTTTTAATTAGGATTTTATATTGATTTTAGTTGTTTTTTAGGCGAGTTTTTTAGGTTTTTCATTTGTTTTCTCGTTTTGTTGTTTTTCGTGTTTCTTTTTGATTTTCTACTTAATATGGTTATTTTAATCATAATTAATTAATTTTATGTTTAAATTAGGTATTTTGAAGTATTCTAGTCTGGATATGGTCGAGTATGGGCTTAAGATTAGATTTTAGTGGAATCGAGGCTCGATTTGAAGAATTATGGCTGACACTGGGTACGTGTTATGACACTGGGTTACCTAGTGTCCGACAGCTCCTGCCGAGAGCTACCGAGACTCAGCGCCCACGCCTGCTGAGCACCTGTCGAGCGCTGTCGATCGACTGCCAAGCGTTGTCGATCGACAACCGAGTGCTGTCGATCGAATGCCGAGCGCTGTCGATCGACTACCGAGAGCTGCATCGACTGCCGAGCGCTGTCGATCGACTGCCGAGAGCTGCATCGACTGCTCGGTAGAGGGTTACCTAGTGTCCGACAGTGCCTGCCAAGAGCTACCGAGATTCAGCGCCCACGCCTGTCGAGCACCTATCGAGCGCTGTCGATCGACTGCCAAGCGCTGTCGATCAACTACCGAGAGCTACATCGACTGCTCGGTAGAGAGTTGCCGCCCACGCCCGTCCTGCCGAGAGCATTTGATCGACTGCCGAGCCAGTCGATCGACTGCGTGCCATGCCTGTCGAGTCCCGCGCGCAGCGGCCGAGCACTGCGCGCAACTCCCACCGAGACCCGCGTGCATCTGCGCGTGCCTGCTGACCAGCGCTGAGTCCTGCCGAGCAGCCCGCCCAGCTGCTGACCAGCGCTGAGTCCTGTCGAGCCACCTTGCAAATTTTCTGAGCCAATCGAGCTAAACTCGACCCAAATGGTTTATTTTGACCATTTTGGGGCAAATTTGGTCAATACATGGAAATCCAAGCTCATATGGCATAATTGACCCATTTACCCCTAATTAACTTGTATAAATAGAACCTCTCTTTCATTTTGTAAGACACCTCTCATTTTTCTCCCAACCCAAGCATGAGTCTAGGATTAAAAACTCTTTCTCCAAGCTCTTAGATTCAAATTCTCTCTCTTAGGTTTTTGGATTCAATCTCAAGCTTTGATGTAATTCCTTTTCTAGATTAGATTTAATTTCAAGCACCTCCTTGGTTTGTAAGCCTAAGAAGAATCCAAATACTCCTTTGGATTGTTACTTTTGATGCAATTTAATTCAAGTTTGCTACTCTTTCCTTTAATTCAAGTAAGTTTCCTTTCAATTTCATGTTTTATGCTTTATTTCTATGCTTGTTCTTCATTTCCATGCTTTGTTCTTCATTTTATGCCTTTTGTCTTAGCACCTTGAATTCATGATGAAACATATGAATTGGCTATGGAATCTAGATGAGTGACACATCTAGATCATAGATCGGCTCTTGGATCGTCTTGATTTTGAGATTTTTCTATGCTTTATTTGCATTTTATTTTTATGCATAGTTTTAGGTTAAATCTTAGATCTACTCTTTGTTGCTTGTTATTTTCCTTAAAGTTTTGAACTTTCTTGTTAATTTCCATTGCTCTTTACATTCATGCTTTCAATTTTTGGTAATTTGCATTATTTTAGGATTTTATGCATAGTTGTACCTTGTGCTTGCATGCTTGTACTTGGTGAAACATTGCATTTTCTTGCTTATTTTCATTATTGCTTTGCATTTTCTATTGAGCATCCGACGAGGCATTCTACCCACTTGCATTTTCAATTCCTAGGATAGTTTAGCTAGTTTAATTGCTTTATTTTCATTTTCCTTTATTTCCAAGCTTGAAACACATTGATACTTCAATTGAATCGATTTCCGATAATACCAAGCCATGAACCCGTTGATTTTTCAACACCACGAAAAAAATACACTCAAAATGGGCCGTTGCGACTCGGCTTGGTTAAGGCTTTCGATTTGATTGTAGTTTCATTGTGTTTTTAGCTTTCTTTTTTTTTGACATTTTTTTTTTAGTATGCAAGGTGCTTATAACTATGGTGGATACATTCCCAACATGGGAGGGCATGGTGCAAACCATGTTGGGAATGAGATGTTGTATAATGGGTATGGCAACGTGGGAGGGCATGGTGCAAACCACGTTGCCAATGGTGGTTATGGTTATGGGCAACCCAACATGGGAGGGCATGGTGCAAACCATGTTGGGTTTGATAGTTTCTCGGGCGTGAATGGTTTATGGAGCTCCAAATTCCTATCCGAACGTGCAAGCCCCGACTTCCGGTCCGTATGGCCATTCTCGTCCTCTCGATGATTATGACTACTTTGGATGTTTGATCTCCGATGCCCCCCCCCCCCCCCCCATCCGTACTATGAGGGATGTTAGCCGACCTTTTTTGGGATGTGGATGGTGTGGAACGGGTGATCATATGCCCAATTCTTACCCTTTAATTTCCTCGTTCAATTCCGTTGATATGTATGGAGGTCGTGGATATCAAGCGGGAATCGCTTGTACTACACCTTCTTTTACTCCACCGCCGACTCCTGATCCTTATGAGTTATTTGGAGGTGGGAGCTACATTGTCCCCAGTGGCCCTCCCGAGCGAAAATCTTCTCCACCGACGTATTCTCATGATTATGACGTGAACATGGCTTTATCCTCGAGGGAGCTTGAGTTGAAGATGAAAATAGCGACGTTAAAGGCTCAAATCGCTCAAATGTCTAGCCCGGAACCGACTCTTCCTTGTGCGGGACCCGGTTGTCCTACTCCCCCGCTGCCTCACGATCCTCTTGTTACTTATCACGTGGGCCCACTACCTTCGCCTACTCTTCTGGTCACGTTCCTTGAAAAGTGTGGGGTAGTTTATTCGGTTGTCTCACCGATGGAGGAGGCCATGTTTTCAATTCCAAGTATTTTTACTCCTCTTGACCCCTTACCTTTTACTTCAAAACAATCTTGTGAAGAGTGGGTGTACATGGACTTCATCAAGGCCACGGTCAAATGGGTTTATATGGAGTATTGGGGCATTGGGGAGAATATTGTCTGGAATACCAATATGGAGGATCATTTTGAGGATGATGAGCCCCTTATTCTTAACGATGAGTCCGTTGTGCCTCTATGTGCCCCCGGTTTATGTGTAGAAGATTCTCAATGTGTCATTGAGGGCAACAACGACTTTTTAGAGGGGGAGGTGGGGGTTATTGATGATAGTATTGGAGAATTTGAAGATCTTCTTGGGGTGGAGGTTAGTGACCCTAAGATTGAAGAGCTTGAAGAGTACCTTGAGGGGATCGATGATTTGTTCGCGCTAACACATACTTATTTGGAGGAAGAGGAGAGCAAACTGGTTACCATCTTGGAAAATCCGAACCGAGGTGAGGAGGAGAGGACGGTTGAAGTACTTAAATTCTTAAGAGTGATATTGGTTGGAGACCGGGAGTTAGCCCCTGTTTGGAGATAGTGAAAATCGGGAATTGGAGGTTTTTGTGGGAAGGATTGGTGTTTGTGATTGATAAGAGTGAGTGGGTGAATCCCATTCACATTGTGCCAAAGGAGGGGAAAGGAGAATTGTTGGCATGAGGGCTACGACGAGATGGAGGATGTTGATCGATTCTAAGAAGTTTGATGCGGCTACCAAGAGAGATCATTTCCCGCCCTCGTTTGTCGATCAAAGGTTGAAGAAGCTAGCCAACCATTACTCCTATCATTTCTTTGATGAGTCGTCAGGTCACTTTAATATCACCATCCCACCCGAGGACCGAGCCGAGACGAGCTTCAAGTGCCCGCTTGGAACGTTCACTTTTTGGCGGATCTTATATGAGCTATGCAATGCGCCAAGGATGTTCCAAAGAGTAGATCCTCCCGACAAGGAGGAGATTGTGTTGGTGGACCCTCCCGTTATCTTCCCGCCTTGACCAAAAAGGGAGTACGTCGAGCTAATGACGTAAAACAAGTGCTTCTTGGGAGGCAACCCAAGTTCTTCTTGTTTATTTTTTTTATTTTCTTTCTTTCTTCTTAAAATAAAAATCCAAAAACATTTGAAAAATAAAAAAAAAACAAAAAAAAAATATTTCATTGAGATTCGTGTACATATTTTCTTGAGTTTTTGATTTCGTGTGACTTTCTTGTATAGTGTATCATTTTTCGACTTCAACCTTGGGCGATTGGATAAGTGAGTATCATTCATGACACTGGGAGACACGAGCCATGCTCGGTTTTTGCTTGGATTGCTTAGATACTCAAGTGGATCCCACCGAGCTCGACCAAAACCCACTCGGTTTAGGAAGTTTCTATTTCCCCTTGTTTTACTTGGTTTTCATTAAAATGCAGATATCGCATGGTTTAAGTGTTGGGTGGGTAGGTGATTAGGGTCCAGGTATTACAAAGCATGTTTTTCTTAACTCGAGCCTTGGCGAAGTGACGCATTCTTGGCGAAGTGACGCTTACTATTTGCACATTTATATGGTTGAGTCGATTTTTGTGTCGTTTGTGTCTTTATTACATTGTTGAACAACTCCACGTGCTTGGAAGTTTGAATAGTTTACTTGTCGGGTTTTTGCATGTTTATGGCCTCTTGTGTGAGGGGTTGAATTTTTGTGCTTCGTCCAAAAACCGCCTATATATATATAATCAACATTTTCTCGTGAAAAGATTGCAAAGCTCTAAAAGYTCTTTTGATTTTGCTCCCAAATTCGGTGCAAACTAGTGAGTAGCCTTGTGTGATTTATCGGCTTGCTTGCATTTTTTATGGAAATTGCATTGAGGAGGTTTGATTTTGCTCGTACATGATTGAATTCGAAAATGACCTCGAGGCACATATATTACCCTTGTTCCGGCCATATTCATATATGTAAGCTACTTAAAAATCCCAAATGAGCCCCCTTGAGCCTTTATCCCGTTTTTTGTTAGCCGAGCTCGATTTTAGCTCTTGGATCTTCATAATTGTGAGGTGAGGGAGTTTATTGTTAGTTGACGAGATATGTGAGGGAAATCTATTGCGGGTTTCGGGTTTTGAGTTGCTTATACAAAAAAAAGAGAAAAAAAAAGAGAGAATAAAACTCCAACACCAATCACGAAAAGTGATAAAGCGTGCGTTCAAGCGAAAAGCTTAATTCAAAAAGGCTGAGATTAGTGAAAAGAAGCAAATTCAAAAAGCTTCTAAGTGTTGTGAAATAAAAGTCGGGAATGTGGGTGAACGAAAGGGTTTCGAATGAGAGTTTGGTGAATTGGGAAAGGTGAATCGATCATAAGCTTCGGGTTTCAGAAGTTAGGATCTTGTGTGTGTTATTGATCACGTTTGATCGTGTGTTAGCTACTCTATCCAAATATTCCATACCTTACCAAAGAGCCAACATTACAACCCATAATAAAGACCTCTTTCGATTCTTAATTGGTCGTGTACTATGAGCAATTTTGAGCGTCCAATTTGTGAAATCTTGACGAGTGCATGCATTGTCCGATTCGAGCGTATACACGTCCTGTATACACTTGAGCGAATACCCTCAAATTTCCATTTGTGTGGAAGTCATCGATTTGGCTTGTATTTGAGAAAGAGTAATACGAGCAATGCTTGACACTAGCAAGTTTATGTTGATAATCCCATCATATTAATAGGGATAAGCACGAGGGTTTTTCTTTTTACACTATGTTCATTGCATGTACACTCTCGATTCTTTTCGTTGTTCGAGGACGAACAAATCGATAAGTGTGGGATAGTTGTTTTACATGTAATTGTGGTGTTTTTTTCGTGTTTTTAATTAGGATTTTATGTTGATTTTAATAGTTTTTGAGTCGAGTTTTGTTAGGTTTTTCGTTTGTTTTCTCATTTTGTTGTTTTTCGTGTTTCTTATTGATTTTCTACTTAATATGGTTATTCTAATCATAATTAATTAGTTTTATGTTTAAATTAGGTATTTTGAAGTATTCTAGTCTGGATATGGTCGAGTATGGGCTTATGATTGGAGTTTTAGCAGAATCGGGGCTCGATTTGAAGAATTATGGCTGACACTGGGTACGTGTTATGACACTGGGTTACCCAGTGTCCGACAGCGCCTGCTGAGAGCCGCCGAGAGCTGCCAAGACTCAGTGCCCATGCCTGCCGAGAGCTGCCGAGACTCAGCGCCCACGCCTGCTGAGCACCTGAGCACTGTCGATTGACTGCCGAGAGCTGCATCGACTGCTCGGCAGAGAGTTGCCGCCCACGCCCGTCCTGCCGAGAGCAGTCGATCGACTCGACGCTGCGCCATGCCTGCCGAGTCCCGCGCGCAGCTGCCAAGCACTGCGCGCAACTCCCGCCGAGACCTGCGCGCATCTGCGCGCACCTGCCTGCACGCTGCCGAGGCCCTTGCCGAACAGCGCCGAGTCCTGCCGAGCAGCCCGCCCAGCGCGAGCCATCTCAACCCATCTCCGAGCCACCTTGCAATTTTGCCGAGCCAATCGAGCCAAACTCGACCCAAATGGTCTATTTTGACTATTTTGGGTCGAATTTGGTCAATACATGGAAATCCAAGCTCATTTGGCATATTTGACCCATTTACCCCTAATTAACTTGTATAAATAGAACCTCTTTTTGTTTTTGAGATTTGAGATTTTTCTATCCTTTATTTGCAATTTTATTTTTATGTATAGTTTTAGGTTAAATCTTAGATCTACTCTTTGTTGCTTGTTATTCTCCTTAATGTTTTGAATTTTCTTGTTAATTTCCATTGCTCTTTACATCCATGCTTTCAATTCTTGGTAATTTTCATTATTTAGGATTTTATGCATAGTTGTACCTTGTGCTTGCATGCTTGTACTTGGTGATACATTGAATTTTCTTGCTTATTTTCATTATTGCTTTGCATTTTCTATTTGAGGCATACGACGAGGCATTCTACCCACTTGTTATTTCAATTCTTAGGATAGTTTAGTTAGTTTAATTGCTTAATTTTCATTTTCCTTTTATTTACAAAGCTTGAAACACAAAGAATCCTTCAATTAAATCGATCTCCAATAATACCAAGCCATGAACCTTTAATTTTCTAAAACCACGAAAAACTACACTTCAGGAACTTCCTCAGGATCAGGTCGCGAGGCAGCCACAACAAGGAAATCAGGGACATAATGGTCCGAGAAGAAACAAGGGGAGAATAAATATGATTTCGGGTGGACCAACAGATGGCGATACCAATAGTGCGCGGAAGAAGCATGTTAAGTCAACTCGCCTAGGAACTTGGGAGGTCGCTAGTGTGAGTCGACGCCCGCTGATAGTTAGACCAGTCATCTCTTTTGGTCCCAATGAGCGACGCGGGATGCATGAGGATCATAATGATGCATTAAATTGAAGTTGAGGTGGCGGGGTACGAGGTCGGTAGAAATTTTGTGGACAATGGGAGCTCAGTCAATATAATATACACATATTGTCTTGAGCAAATGAAGTTGGAGACCAACGTGCAACCTGTGAATACGCCCATATATGCGTTTAGTAGGGCACAAGTGATTACGGAAGGAGAGATGACTCTGGCAGTGGTATTAGGAAAGGATGGGTTACAGGTAAAGAGAGATCAGAAGTTCTTGGTAGTTCGAAGGAGGTCGGCATATAACGCAATACTAGGTCGACCTGCCCTCAATGCATTTCAGGCATTTACATCAACTTATCACATGAGTATCAAGTATCCGATGGGAGATAGAGTGGGGGAAGTTATTTCTGAACAACAGGTCACAAGGTCATGTTACCAAATAATGGTCAGGAAAGGGTTGAGTGAGAGCAAGCGTGAAAGGGAAGACAACCTACCAGAAGGGGTACTTAGTGCGAAAAAGTTGAAAAAATAGGAGAATTCTGTTTGGCCACATGAGGAGTTGATGGAAATCTCATTAGAATAAGGTCGCCCGGAATACACTACGAGGATAAGGACCTTGATGACAGATACATTGAAAGAAGAGATGATAAAATTGTTGAAGGAATTTTGGGACATTTTTGCTTTTGGGGACAAAGAATTAACAGGATTATCTCCGGAGGTCGCGCAACATTATTTAAATGCGGACCCGGAGGCGAGGTCGGTTAAACAGAAGAGAAGATATTTTGAGCCTGAATTGGATAAGGTAATTGAAGAGGAGGTGCAAAAGTTGCTAAAGGATGGCCACATCCGAGAAATCCAATTTCCTGAGTACTTATCTAATGTTGTGATGGTGCCAAAGTCGGGACAAAAGTGGAGGATGTGTGTGGACTTCCGCGACTTGAATAAAGTCTGTCCAAAGGATCATTATCCTTTGCCGCGAGTTGATCAATTGGTGGATTCAACCTCAGGGTGCGAGCTGCTTAGCATGATGGATGCTTCGCAGGGGTATCACTAAATACCTCTTGCAAAGGAGGATCAGCCCAAGATGAGATTTGTTACTTCCACGGGGACATATTGTTTTGTGTCTATGCCCTTTGGCCTGAAAAATGCAGGAGTGACCTATCAGAGATTGGTGGATCGAATGTTCAAGGACCTGTTGGGGTCCACTATGGAGGTTTACATTGACGATATGTTGGTGAAGAGCAAGAAAGAAGAATCCCATGTGGAGGACTTGAGAAAAATATTTCTTATACTGAGGCAATACGGGATGAAGCTTAACCCGAAGAAGTGCGCGTTTGGTGTGCGATCTGGAGAAGTTTTGGGATATATGGTGACGGAGAGGGGTATTGAGGTTGATCCGGAGAAGGTGCGGGCTATTTTGGAGATGCCACATCCTCGGACGGTACGCGACGTACAGGTGCTTACATGTCGCATTGAAGGTCTTAACCATTTTGTTTCCAGGTCGGCAGCGAGGGGTGTCCCCTTTTTCAGGGCACTTCGGAAAGGGTCCAAGTTCGAATAAACAAAAGAGGCAATGAATGCGTTTGAGGAATTGAAAAAATACTTGGCTGAAATACCATTATTGACTAAGCCAATGCCTGGAGAAAACCTGATCTTATAAATATCGGTTGGGGAGGTCGCAGTAAGTTCGGTGCTAATCAGAGAGGATGCAGGTACACAAAAACCTATCTATTATATCAGCAAGATGCTGCGAGGGACTGAGCTGAATTATTCTGAGCTGGAGAAAGGAGGTTTTGCGCTGATTTGTACAGCAAGGAAATTGCGGCCATACTTTTTGAGCCACAGGGTGAGAGTACGTACCAATTTATCTCTCAAGTAGGTCCTGAGTAACCCAAATGTGTCTGGAAGGTTGGTGAAGTAGGCTGTGGAGTTAAGCAAGTATGATGTGGTGTACGAACCTAGGGTAGCCATAAATGGGCAAGTGTTGGCAGATTTTTTGCAGAAGATGGTGCGACCATCTGATTCAAGCGATGAGATAAAGGCATGGGTATTGCATAATGATGGATCAACCATGGTATCAGGAGCAGAGCTGGGTATTGTGTTAACCAGCCCAGAAGAGGAAATTTGGAGTTCGCCATTAAGTTAGGATATAAGGCGTCTAACAATGAGGCTGAGTATGAGGCTGTGTTGCAGGGTGTGAAAATGGCGAGCGATCTAGGAGCAAGAAAGGTATGGGCATACACGAATTCCTAGTCTATAGCTCGTCGGTTCGACGGTTCTTTGAAGCTAAGGAGGAATGCATGGCTGTATACTTAAATAAATTACGAGAAGAGGTAGCACGATTTGAGGAGTTTAAACAATCGGGCTGATCAGCTCGCTCGGATAGCGGGCGCATTGGGGACCTATGATACTCGAAAAATCACGCTGATGGAGTTGGGTCATAGTAGTGTGGAAAAAGGAAAGAAGGTAATGGAGCTCAAATTTAAGGATGATTGGCGCATGCCTATCAAGGATACTCTCATTAAAGCAAAGGAGGGAGCAGAGCGGTTGACAATGAAGGAAGCTAAAACGGCGGCTCATTTTTGCTTTATAAATGAGGAGTTATACAAGAGGTCGCGCTTCGGACCTTTCTTGAAATGCTAAGGAGAAGAGATTAGAGGTGCTAAAGGAGATACATAAGGGATATTGTGGTGATCATGCGAAGGGAAGAGCGTTGGTTGACATAACACTGCGGGCTGGCTTCTTTTGGTCAGGAATGAAAGGTATGGCTAGCGACATGGTGCGAACATGTAAGAAGTGCCCGATGCATGCTCCGGTTATATATATACCGGCTGAAGAGATGATGGTTATGAGCTCGCCGTGTCCGTTTGCACAATGGGGAATTGATATTGTGGGACCTTTTTCAAAGACACCGGGCAACAAACAAACTCTGGTGGTGGCAGTTGATTATTTCACAAAGTGGGTGGAGGCGAAAGTGGTTACGGGCATAAGCGAGCAGGATATGATGGATTATATTTTTAACAACATTTTTTGAGGGTTTGGTGTCCCATGAGTGTTGGTGTCTAATAATGGAACCCAATTCAATGTGCAGAAAATCTAGGATTGGTGTAAGGAAATGGGGATGAAGCAGCGATTTGCTTCTGTGGCACATCCCCAAACTGATGGGCGAGTTGAAGTTACTAATTGTATCATTGTACAGGGTATCAAATTATGATTGTAAAAAGCATGCGGGCTATGGGAAGAGGAGCTCGCATCGGTCTTATGGGCTTATCGAACAACTCCCCGAACTTCCACAGGGGAGTCCCCATTTAGTTTGGTTTATGGGATGGAGGCGGTTATTCTAGCCAAAATAGTAGGAGGATCACAGCGCTTAGCGGCGTTTAATGTGGAGGAAAATGAAAGTCTAGCAAGAGGGTCAATCGAAATATTTGATGAGATACGAGAGAAGGCTGCGGCCCGGGTAGAACATTACAAGCAAAGGATACAAGCTGCTTTTAACAAACGTGTTAAACATCGTTGTTTTCAGGTGGGTGACTTGGTATGGAGGCGGGTTGATGCTCTGCGTAAGACCAGGAAGCTGGATCCAAATTGGGTTGGGCCATTCAAAGTGATAAAAGTACTACGTGGAAGAGCATATATACTTGAGAATGCTAAAGGGAAGGTTCTGCCTAGGAGCTGGAATGTGTGTCATATGAAGAGGTATTACGCCTAAACGGCGGGCTGGTTGTGTTTTACCCTTCGGGGTGGTGGTTTCATTACCCTTCAGGGCAGGCTGTTTTATGTTTAATCCTCCAGGGCAGATGTTAGTTTCGTTACTCTTCGGGGCGGGTTGGCTGTCTTTTACCCTTAGGGGTTGGTTGGCTGTCTTTTATCCTTTGGGGCGGTTGTTTTATTACCCTTCGGGGCGGATAGTGGTTTTATGATGTACCCTTAGGGTCGGATATCTTTTTCAATATATAATAAAACTTGGCGAACTACTTTCATGGTTTTTAAATATGGTTAAAGGGTGTGATCGTGCTATTTTACATGTTTGGAAAGGATATGTTTGACTTACGTATCTTTGTCGAGCTGTCATGTTCTTATGTTATGGATGGTTATATCTTTGTCGAGCTGTTTTGTTCTTATGGATGGTATGTCTTTACGAGCTAATATGTTTAATCTTTATCTGCGAGCTTGTTTTATCTCCATTGGATTATTATTGATTCATGGGTCTCATGGTTTTATGGGGGTGGGAAGTATGACTGCGATTGGTTATGAATTCGCGCGACCTATATTAACTTATAGGTTTACTTTATACATGGTTTATGGTTTGGTTTTTACATGGTTTAAATTGCAGGTTCATATATGGTTTGAGATTCAAAAGCTATGCAGATAATAAACAGAAATGGGATTGTTCATACATATAAATAAAGTTGTTCAAAAGTCAAGCGAACAGGTTACAGGTTCTGAAATTTAAGAGACACTAGCAAGCCCTCAGGTCGTACTCAGCCCAGAAGCAGGAACAATGTCTTCAAGTGGCGTGTCCATCTCGGAGGAGATTTTGGTGGATAATACAGCTCGACTTTGGCAAGATAGCCACTACTTGGCATCGATCGACTGATTTATGTCGCCCTTGAAGGAGCTGAATGTCGGCAGCATGTCAATGATGGCCGGCAGATCAGGGGTATAGGCAACTTTCAAGGCCGCGAGCTGGTCCTTGATTATTCCAGCGGCTTAGAAGACCCACTCTTTGCTACCAACCGCCATTTTGCCGAAGTACAAGGAGGAATTCTTGTAAGCCTTCAGCAACTCTTCCCGGTAGGCGCCCATGTACTTCTGGCCTACTGTGCTCATAAGGAAGGTCCGCCGACCTTCATCCATGCTTCTCTCATGCGCCACCTGGTTTTGATCCTCGAGTCTCTGATTTTGCGCTTTGAGCTCCTCGACCTCGTGAGCTTGTTTCTGTGCATCTTTAACCTCGTTGCCCAAATGAGATGTTTCATCCTTCAAGCTGTTCACCTGGCTCTTCAGGATAAGTATCTCTTCTTCGGGAGCCTTCAGCTGATGAATCGCACCATCCAGTTCTCCCTGGGTTAGGGATAGCTGTCGGGTTTGTTGCTCGGTTTGGGCGATCAGCTCGTCCCACATTTTTTAGAGCTCGCTCTCAGCAAACCGAGCCATCAGCTCCTCAGATAGCTTGGAGACCAGGGGACTCAGCTGCATCATAAAATTATATGAGGGTTTGCAGGTATTATCTTGGTAAGGAGAGGAGTTTTAAGCAATTACCTATTTGATTATCCGTTCGTCGAGGAAGGCCTGTATCTCTTTGGCATTGTCGCACTGGGCCTCTAGCTTTCCCAGGTCGGGAGAGCTAGAGGAGGTCGCGGCATGAGTTTTGCGAAGGCGACGACATTTTTGGACATGAGAGCTGGGTCTCTTGGCAGCGGGCTTGAGAGGTCGCTTCCTCTTGGAGGACCTTTGTACCAGCTGCACTTCTTCCAGGTCGTCCTCCACGTCCTGGTCAGCCTCTGTCTCAAAGGCTTGATTCAGTGCTTCATCGACATTGATGATTGAGGGAGGAGGTGCTGAGGTGACGGCAGGATGTGGATTGTTTTGCTCTGTGACTTCCTCAAAGCTCAATGAGGCGCACCTATTGACGAATGCAACTGTAATAACACAATGTTGCGTTATTATTAAATTATAACAATGGGTGATGGTGTAAAGTTACATAACATAGAGGACCTACCGAACTCTGAATGGGTCATGGCAAGATCTGGGTCGACTGGGCGAGAGTCGATGCCCACAAATTTGGAAATTTTGGACCGGCTGGTGAGTAGCACCACGTCAAATGGACGCTTACTCCATTCCGTGAACTGGTCAGTATATTTTTTTGCAGGATTGGAAAATGTTTTGGACTGGGAGGGCTGGATTATTTTGTGTATGGTATTTTAGCTCGGTTGGGAAAGGCCAGCTCTCAGTGTTGTGAATGAAGAAGAAATTTCTCCTCCATTCAGCAACTTTATTCAAGGGGTTTACTAAGAACAGGGCTTTGCCGGTGCGAGCAGAAAGACAAAAAGAGTGTCTTTGGTATTTTATTTGAAATCTAAAATGGAAAAACCTGGATCGGGTTGGGTGTTATAATATTTACATAATATAATATACCCCGCCAAAAATTTCATGGAGGGTCAATTGTAAAATGGAGGTTCTATACAAGTGGGCTATCTCGATGTAAAACGGGTGTGTGGGAATCTAAATCCCGACCTGAGTAGCTCGTCAAAACGGGTAATATGGTTTGGTAAAGGTTTCATAGGGTCTAAATGGAGCAGGTCGGGTAGGACCATCTGGGCGGTCTCGGGGAGGTTAAGGGTTTGTTGGAATTCCTCAAGTTTCTCCGAATCAGGGAGTAACCAATAGTAATCCTTAACCGCCCTGGTCGCCAAAGGGGAGGGGAGTAGGTCGGCAGCTTCTACAGAGGGCGCTAAAGCTACAGGGTTTTCTAAAATGTACTCGCAAGGTAGTGGGTTATTGGGTTTGTGTAAGGGAATGCCCTCTGGAATATTTACAAGGGCTAAGGGGGCAGGAGAGGGGTCTTCTGGTATGTTTTCTAAGAGATCTTGGGCATCGGAGTGAGCCCTAGTCTAGGCTTCTAACTCCGACCAACTGACGTCGCCTTCTGGCTCGTCGCAGAGGCCGAAGGGAGGAGAAGAGGGTTGTTTTCGTCTTATTTTAAAACACAGTAACTCAGCAGATGCAACACATATATGGCATTAAATTTAAATTACTTATTGGAAAGGGGGGATTTAGAGGACTTACACATTTTCGGTGTCGTGGTCGGTGATGAGCGGTGCGCTGCTGGAAATTTTCTGTAAATTAGAGAGTGGGCGAGCTTTTCTGCAGAGCGAAAATGGTGATTTTTTTCTTGTGTTTTTTGTAAAGTGACGAATAAAGGGAGATGGAGGGGTTTTTGTATGTTGGGCGGCGAGAAAGCTGATGAGACAGATTGGAGCGGGAGTTGGTAGGGTTTTTTAGGAATGTTTTGGGCCTTTTGTTTTGGGCCCATAGCATTTTTTATACTACGAGAAAATGGAGGAATGACGCGTATCCTACACTTTGTCAAGCTGCATTTAATGAATCTTTAAGGAGATGGGATGGGTAAAAGAAGGCGTGTTTTGACTTTTTGGGGCTGCTTCTGATTACATTTTCTTGGACTGTTGTGCCCGACTACAACTTTAGGTCGTGGGAGAAAGGCTCTATGGTTTTGGTCGTCAGGTATAGAGTCTGGAGACTCGGCCTGGGGAGTCGCAGATCTCTTCTTCCGAGAGGAGCATTCTTCTTGAAGGACGAGCGAGCTCAGCGAGCTGATCTTTTGGAGGTCGCGGGTTTATGTGGTAAATTTTATGGGATGATTGGTATTATAGCTCGGTATATCGAGCTTGGTTATTCTAAAATATGGTTTGGTAAGATGGCAGGGTGATTTATTTATGTTTGTCTTATTGTTATTTTTGGTGGTTGTGCTCTTTTAACTTTCTGTTTACATGTCCTACCTGATTTCGTACCTCAATCAGCTAGAACATGGGGGACTAGCTGATAAGACACTAAAAATCCGTACGTAATATATGTGGGTATTTATGGAAAGCAACCTCATCTCTTAGAAGGAGCATTTTTTCTGGGAGGTGAGCGAGCTGGTTTGTAGAGTAGCGATCTGGAGTATGAAGATGAGTTCTCGTATAGAGTCGTGACCTCTTATGCTTTCATGTGTTGGGCGCTAGCTGTAAAGCTCGGTCATGGGCTTTATAAATATCAGGCCCAAATGGGCTAATATGGATGGTCTTATGGGGTCCCGACGGACTGTATGGAATGAATCACAGGCACAGGCCTATTCTGGTGATTTAAGCAAGAGATCTATTATTTATTGGAACTTAGCATACAGGAAAAGTCCAAATTCTAAGTCGGTCATGGTATTTATGTAATTGTGGTGGGAGAAGGAAACCCTGGCTTGGGTAACACTTCTCTTGTCTCTATAAAAGGGGTGCGTACCTCTCTTTATTTTCAAATTGTTTATGACGGATTGATCTCTCAAATTATCTCTCGCACTATCTAACTTAAGCATCGAAGGACCTTCGCCGGGGCCGCCCCCCGCCTTGGCTGAAGGTGTTGTTTTTCAGGATCGACTAGGTTGCCAGGAGGGTTTTTGGAGGCTTATCAGGTCACTGTGACATATTTGGAAGCTGTTTCAGGTCGCTGATTTCAGATTTGAGGTTAGTACCCCCTATTTTTGGTAACCAATCTTTTTGGTTTTATCAATGGCCATCTGACCCTGCAGAACATATAGTGGTGTCTTCCGTTAGATATGTGTAAGGGCTCTTTTGGCGTCCTCTTGTCTCTCATGGAAACTAATGTGCATCTCCAAAATGACAATATAGAAGTGCTTCAAAAACTCTGTGATCGTGCTTAGATTTACGTTTTACATACCAATCACTTTAACTTCATTTAAATATTCATATCTTATTTCATATACTTATACTATTATTTGCTCACTATGCAGAGGTAACAATTCAAAATATTCTCTTCATACGAATCTATAACAGACCTACACTTTATTTAATTAAATTAAACAAAGATGCACAATACAATATAATTTAATATTATTTTTATTGGCTATCAACATGTTGTTTATAAAATATTATTACGATTCAACACTTTTTTATTTGAATTACTCTCATAAAATAATGTATTTTGTTATTACCTCAGAATCCGCTTAAAACAATACAAGTACAAACCCAACACTAAGTGGAATGAACACTATGACATCAAATACAACCGATTTGGGAAATTATCAACTAATTCCAAAACAAAAAAGGGGAAGACTGCCTTTAAAAGCAAATTTTGCTAAACACAGTAATTTTGAAAGCATTCATGTCATACTTAATTTCGATTGAAGTTCAAAATCAAATTTATTCTGTTAGGTATGCATTTATATTTTACATACTAATCGCTTCAACATCATTGTAATATTTATACTTAGTTTAATACTATTACTTTCATTTGTTCATTTTGCGGAGGAAAAAATTTATCTTCACACGAAATTGTAGCAGACCTACAATCCATGCTGGAGAGTGAAAAAAAAACATGTAAGAGAGAAAAAAAGTCACGTAGGATTATTTTTCTTTTTTTAATTATATAGGAATTTATTTAATATAATTAGGATAGATACCCTAATTAATATTAAAAATAAAAAGATTATTTAAATACACACACACACACACACACACACATATATATATATATATATATATATATATATATATATATATATATTATTAATTACTTTTAGTTACGTTTTTATTGTGAGGCTTTTTTTTTTTGTTATTTTTTTTATTGTGAGACCAATAAAATCAAATTTGTCACTTTTCTCAAAAGTAATTTGACCACTTTTTAAATTAAATTATATAAAAATGACAACATAATTCAGTATTTATTTTACTGGCTATCAACCATCTATCAAATATTATTACGATTCAATACTTTTTTATTTGAATTGATCTCATAAATAATATTTAATATTAATGATGATTTAGTTTTTTTTTAAATATGTAGGAGTTTTCTTAACATAATTAGGATGGATACACTAATTAATATTAAAAAATAATAAGATCATTTGATATATATATATATATATATATATATATATATATATATATATATGTGTGTGTGTGTGTGTGTGTGTGTGTGTGTGTATGTGTGTGTGTGTGTGTGTGTTATTTTATTCTTTATTGTGAATACAACAATATCAAATTTGTCACTTTTTCTCAAAATAATCTTACCACTTTTTAATTAAAATATGCAAAATTGCACAGTACAATACAATGTAGTATTTATTTTATTGGCTATCAACATATTATTTATCAAATATTATTACGATTCAATACTTTTGATTTGAATTGATTTCTTAAAATAATGTATTTTGTTACTATCTCAGTAATCATGCAAAACAATACAAGTGCGAAATCAGCATCGAGTGGAATGAACACTGTGTCATCAACTATAATAGATTCGTAAAAAGATCAACTATTTTTATATTAGTTGTTGGTGGTATTGATCCACAAAATGGTAGCAAGAGAATTGCAGTAGAAAAGAGATCTGGTAATTTGAAACGTATCAACGAGTTGCATCCTTCGTACATTACTCTACACTATCCATTACTATTTCCATGTGGTGAAGACAACCACATGGAAGACATATCTTTTTCTGAACCTCGAAAACCTAAAGGTAAGGGTAAACAATATGTGAGCTAGATGGAGTTCTTTTCTCACCGATTGCATGAAAGAGACACGGAGGTACTCACTATTCTATATAGTCGACGACTCACACAACAATTCATAATTGATGCATATACGATTATTGAATCTTCAAAATTGTGGTACGTCAAAACTCATCAAATAACTATGAAGTGAGATGTACAGTGAGATTGTTAATGTAGTGTTATGAGGTGAAACAGATGGCTCAGGTGTTGATACTCATGTTGTCATACCCGCGACAGTTACTAGCGATTCTCCCGAGGGTCATTTCACATAATTCTTATCTATTACTGAATTGTGTAGCTCATTTAAATATTAAATTATATAACCAATTTAGATCTATCAAGTATTTATTCAAATATGCCAATAAATGTAACTATAGGTTCACTATAACATTCTATCAAAACAAATGCGGGGATGCAGAGGATAAAAAGATTGATGAGATCAACATGTATTATGATTGTCATTACATTTCTCCATGTGAAGCGGCGTGGAGAATATTAGTTTATGAAATTCAGTATAAAACTCCACCTATCATGTGTCTGAGTTTTCATCTTCCTTAAGAGCATAATGTATTGTATAATGATAATGATCCATTGTACGCAATAAATGAAAGTCAAAAACACCATATTATGTATTAGGTTGGTTCGAGGCAAATAAGAAAATTTTGGAAGCACGGAGTTTGCCTTATGTTGAGTTTCCTAAAAAAAATTTTAGTACTTAAAAACCAAAGAATGGACACCTAGGAAACTAGATTTGTTTTTTATTAGTATGAATTTACTATATCCGCCAAAACTGATAAAGTCATGGATGCAATACATTTAACCAAGGGTTGTATATTTCTCATCTATAGATACAGATGATGCTTTCTACAACTGTTAAATCTAACAATAGATGTTTTTTTAATGTAATATCTAACGACATAACTTCTCTTCTTCTTTCGAAAGGAAGAGCTGAGCATTCTAGATTTAGGGTTACTTTTAATATCCACCAAGATTTCGATCATTACTGGTACTCCACTTGCCAAATTAATGGTGGATGCGCATCTCATTATTGGGACGAAACTCCAATGATGCATAGCCATTATTTTGAAACTCTGGAAAAACATTGAAAGACATGAGATCGTAAAACAGTTCTAATACGCAACTTCCATTTGGTAACAAAATAATAATTTTTGGTGGAGATTTTCATAAAATTTTGTTGGTTGTTCCAAAAGGAACAAGACTATACATAGTTCACACAATGATCAAATCTTCGCATTTATGAAATTATCACATAGTTTTGAAATAGACCAAGAATGTGGTGCTGTAAAATCACAATTCGGATACCAACTGTGTGGAATTAAAGAAATTTGTCAACTCAATAAATAGTATAGGAGATGTAATAGTTGGAGGACCAAATGATGGAACCGTTCAAATTGAAATCTAGGTTATCTATTATTGAAAGATGATCAGGACCATGTTTCGTTAATTGTGGCGAGCACATATCCACAATTTGGAAAAACTACTGAATACTTCGCTTATTTGGAGGGTCGTGCTATTCTTTCCCCAACACTTGATGTCGTCGATTTGATTAATAAATATATGATGTCATAAAATGATGGAGAATGTAAAGTACTTCTTAACTTTGATAATGCATGAAAATCCGATTCAAACATTGACATATTATAGGGTGTCCACTCACCAGAGTTTCTAAATACCATTAAATGTTATGGATTGTCAAACTATGAGCTAAAATTAATAATTAGAATTCCACTCATATTGTTGAAAAATATCGATCATTCCCTTACGTTGTGTAATATTGGTTATTAACTTATTGTATAGGCTAATATTTCTCAAGAAAACAATGTAGGTGAATTGTTGTTAATCCCTATAATGATTGTCACACCATCCAATCCGAGGTTGTTTTTCAAGTTCCAAAGATGACAATTTCCTCCGATTGTGTCATATGCTACGAATGTTTGTGTATAAGGAAAATCTTCATAATTTGTAAAGTACATTTCTCTAATAACAATCCTTTTATGGATTAGGTTATATCATTTTGAATACTATTCGATCTTTAAATAATATTTAGATGATTTATATATAGGGAGCGGTTATGATAAAACCATCTCTGGTGTGAGAACCAGTGATGGTTCTTACCGAAATACACACACACACACACACACACACACACATATATATATATAACATAAGTATACATATATATAATTACTTATTTAAATATTTTAATACATTTAAAATAATTATTTTTATTTTAGATAAAATAAAATAAAAAATTATCGTGCAACGCACGGGTACAATAATAGTCTTAATTAAAAGACAAGTTACTTATAAGAAAATGTTAATTTTAGAAAAAAAAATAATTATGAAAATATCTAAATAAGTTGTATTTATAATAAAAGTTAAAATAATTTTATTCTTAAAATGTCAAATATAAAATATAATTGAATTATGAATTGTTTGCATTAGTCTCAGTATGTAACTAAATATTATTAAATAACTTAATCTAAACATGAAAAGTATAAATTATATAATAATAATTAATAAGTATTAATAGACACCGGTACAATACTATACGAGTTGAGAATTTTAAATATTCTATATAAGTGAATTACGAGTCATTTGAAATAATTTAAATATGTAACTAAATATTAGTAACGAATTTAATCTAAACGTAAGAAACACTCAAGTATATAATAATAATAATTAATAAATATTGATTAAACATGGGTACAATGCTACACGAGTTGGGAGTATGACACATTTTGAATTTTTCTAACTATGTAACTAATAATTATTAACTAATTTAATCAAAATATTAAAATATAAAATTAATTAATAATAATAATAATAATAATAATAATAATAATAATAATAATAATAATAATAATAATAATAATAGATATTAGACCGGGTTGATAATATGATATCTTTTGAATCTACAAATTAAAATATAAATTTACTTAATAAAAATAATTAATAAATAGAGATTTTTATTTTTTATTTTAGATTTAACACTTTGTAATTTTTACAATAATTTTTATATTTATTTATTTATTTATTTTTCCAAAAACCATTTTCTTACTAATAATGACCTTGATAAACATATATTAATATTTTAAAAGAATACTTTACACTTACTCCATTTTATGACTAATAAGAATGTTTAAAATTCCCGTTTAATTCCAATTAGTATTCGTCTATTATATGCTTCTTGATCATTTGTATCAACAACCCATATAGCTAGCATTTTGTTTTTTAGAGTACTGATTACCGTTAAGTAATCTTTATAAGATATACTCAACACCTTACTAAAATCCATCACAATATAATTTTTTGTTAAGAAGAAAAAGGAAGAAAAGAAAGACTTATTATATAAAACAAAATTAAACCTTTTTTTTTTCTTATTTCTTAAGCACAAACATTCGTAAACAAGACAAAATATTCGTAAACGACATTGTTTTAACTATGCGGGATAACCAAAACTTTTGTTCTCCCTCATTTACCACACAATTCATCATTTTCTCTTTAATAATGCATATCATTTGGAATTAATTTGGACCAAGTTATTTACAAATTTACAAATAATAATAATAATAATAATAATAATAATAATAATAATAATAATAATAATAATAATAATAATAATAGTGATGATGATAAAGAAAACCCTTTGAAGATTATTGCTACTATCCACAGTTGAACTAAAATTCTGAAAGCGATTTAATTAAAAAAATCATCTTTTCTTTTTTTCTTATAATATATTTGACACTACATATATAATGTAAATAAATTTGTATAATATGCTAGTAATACATAAACAATAGTTAAAAAAGAAATCTCGTCCAAAATTTAGTAAAAAATAATAATAATTCTATGGTTTTAATATAATATTGTACATGCACGACACTTAATAAGTAAATTGAGAATCTAGATAAATATTAGGCTCCTTGACCCTAATTGTAATAGAATTAAAAGAAATCTTGTGTTTTATAAACAAAATATATAAAAAAAAGAATTTGATAAATAGATAATTATTTTCTTACTAATTATATATATATATATATATATATATAATCTAAGAAATAACTTATTATATATAATCACACACGCGCGCGCGCACACACACACACACACACACACACACATATATATATATATATATATATATATATATATATATAATATTTTAAAAATTAATCCTTAATATATCTTTTGAATACTTGAAATATATGAATGTATATAATTAATAATACACACACAAAGATGTTGATGGTTGACCTGACCCAAATAACTATATGGAGATTAAGGATGCCATATGGCCAAATACGGGTCAGAAATAAGCGAGGAATTACCCGACCTAGATGCATGATTACCCAGTACGTATAGGGCCGACCCGAATTGTTTCGGGTCAACAAACTGCGACCTATTGAGCAAACGAGATCTCGCATCACCCGCACCAGAATGCCGAGGCCGAGCAGGTTCTCGGCCGAGTACGCCTAGCACAAGGGCGCGCACCCGCGCACCCATCCGTCGGGCAGTGTCGAGGCAGAGTTGGGCTCACGGCCGAGCAGGGCCGGCGCAAGGGCGCGTACCCGCGCGCCAAAGTGCCGAGGCCGAGTAGCTTCTCGGCCGAAGAGCGCCCAGCACGAGAGCACCCACATCCGCGCAAGCACCTGCCGAACTGTCTCGGTCGAGCCGACCTGGCAACCCACCGAACAGTCGACCTGGCCACCCGCCAGCCTGCCTCCGGCATGCACCAGGTCACTCGCCGAGCTATCTCGGTCGAGCCGACCCGGTAATCCATCGAGTAGCCGAGCGCTTTTTGGCCAGCCTGCCGCCCGCATGCGCCCGAGCACCCGCCGAGCTGCCTCGATCGAGCCGGCCTGGCAATCT
>BMAC01000133.1:1562060-1580286 GCA_014905375.1 Phtheirospermum japonicum
GATCGCGTAATAGTCTAATAAAGACGTTCGACCTCGATTCTAGAAATCTGGAGTTCAAAGAGTAAATCTGTAATTTTGGATACGTCTTACTTAGGAGGATACTATAAAGAAGCTATGGTTCGAATTTGAAATCATTTGAAAGTCGTTTGACCCATTTCGGCTCACAATTAAGAAAGTTGTACGGTTTTGAAAAATTAATAAATTAATTGGGTCAAAATGAGATTTTTGGAACTTTGAAAAGTTTGTGGGGTCAATCTGATATTTTTAAGAATCTGATTTTTGGGGTCAATTCGAAATAAACCAAAGTTGAATTTAGGAGGAGTAAATTGAAACTTTGAGGGTCAGATTGAAGTTTTTAAAATCTTCAATTGAGTCCAAAACTATATCTAATTCTCAAAAGTCAACCCATAAATTATTAACCCATTTCATTTCCACCCTAAATATTTAAAACTAAAGTTCAACACATCCTTCCCATAAACATCACCTCAGCCTGACGGCCCCACTGCCGAAAACTTCCTGGCTGCTCCCCGACCAAGCTCCGACCATCACCGGTCGGAAAACACACACACGATCACACACAATACATACTTACATATACGCACAACCTTTCAAGCTCAAAACCCCAACTGGATAGGATTCGAAACATGAAAATAATTAAGGGCTTTCTAAGCTGAAGTAAAGACGAACAAATTGATATATAATTCGTTAAATTTGGACCTTCCGTTCGTCGGAAATCGGCCGTCGAAGTTTGACGGCGCTGGCCCGAAACGTGACAGCACGCAGAAGCTTCGCCGGCATTTTGCCGATGATCCAAAACTCCGATCGACGATCCGGAGGTGGCGTTGGAAACCTTATGAAGTTCTCTATCTATGGTTAAAATTCTGTTATAATCTAATGGTCGGAGTTTCGTCACAAGCCCGACGAAGTTTGCTGCCAAAGGTGCCGTCGAAATGAGCCGGAAGAGGAAGGGTTGAAAAGGACTGACCCATTTTTCTCAAGTTGCGGCTTATATAAAGGAATGAGGCGGTTTGGAATTGGGCTGGCCTTTGGGCTTATTATTTGGGCTCAAATTATTGGGGTGTGCTCAATGGTTTGGGCCTATTTAATTTAATAGGTTTAAAGGATTTTGAGCCCGATTTAACACAATGAGTTAAAATAAAATTATATTGTGTATATTTATTTTCGTTACACAATAAAATAAATATAATTAAAATAATTTCATAATACCCAATATACAATCCAACAAAATATTATTGTAATAAAATATTTTAATTAAAATAAAATAAAATTAGTGATATAAAGAATAATCAAATTAATTTAAATAAATTATAAGAGTAAATAGACGGGGCTTCACAATCACTCAGAGCCGAGCTTTGATAAAGTGAAATTATATTGCCAGTCTTATGTCTTTTTGACTCGATAGTTACATTCTCATTTGGTATAGAGGAGCCTATAAGAATTGTTGTATATACATTAGTTCGGATAAATAAAATAAGACAAACATTGATTTTTAGCGTACATTAACATAAAAACATATATATCATGAAATCCAATGTGTTTAAATTATATACAATCGTACGAGCAATTTAGCCGCAAATCCATTAAATGAGCCGTATTTTCACTTGCGCTCGTGCTTGATAGTACTCTTGAGGTCAAGCACGGGCATGTACTCTCAGACATATTCAAACTGTCTGTGACAATCATATAGTTAAAGAACAATCATAAATATTTAAATAAATAAAATCATAAACATTGAATAGTAGAAATTTAACAAACAAATCATAAATACATAAATAAGTGAATAAAAAAATTAAATTAATAAACATGAATGAACCTTGAACTTATAATCTTAAATATATACATTCCCGAATATATTGTAGAAGGTGATTTTCGGTCTAAGATAAAAATAAAATAATAATCTAACTCTCTAGGTTATCTATCTATCTATCTATCTATCTATCTATATATATATATATATATATATATATATATATATATATATATATATATATATATATATATAGAGAGAGAGAGAGAGAGAGAGAGAGAGAAATAAATACAACAATCAAATAATTTAAAATAGTTACATTGAATTAATACTAACGTATTTTTTTTAATCAAATAATCTCCTGACCTAACACAATTACACACAGTTTATTCATAAAAATAATGAATAAACCAAATAAAATTAAATCTACGTGAATGAAAATTGAAATAAAATTATCAAATCTATACATTACAATATGCAGGTTTTTATTAAACACAATACATTTAATAACATGACCAGATAACAAATTTAAATTAATATAATATTAAAATAAGATATTATGCTAATATCTTACTTCAATTCAAATTTTATCAACACAAAATATTGTACAAAATATCTACATTTAATTAAATAAATATTTAGTCACCTACTTAAATCTACACAATTACAACTAAATCGTATTTATAATTCATTTAATGATAATGTATTTGATAAAAAGAATCTTATTGAATATATATATACATATTAAATTTAATAAAATTTACTCACCTACTTAAATCTATAAATTTACAAGTAAATCATATTGATAATTTAGTGAATATTAATATATTTGATAAAAAGTTCTTATTAATAATTATATATAAGTATATACTCAATTTAATAAATATTTAATAGCCTACTTAAGTCTACAAAATTACAACTAAATCATATTGACAATTCACTCAATAATAACATATCAATATCCTATAAATTACACACACACACACATACATATATATATATATATGTAATTTAATATATATTTACATACCTACTTAAATCTAAACAATTACAACTAAAAAACAAATTCAAATTTCATTGAATAATAACATAGTTGAAGGAAAATAATCTGACAATGTCGTAATAAATCTCTAAAATTACAAACAACCCGAAATATATTTATATTTATTATTATTAAAATCAGAAGATTAAATTAAATTAATCTACAGTAATAGAGAATGACGTCAAAAAAATCAAATGTATATTATACTATATATATAATAATTAATTAAATACATATAATAAAATATCTACATCATAATAGATAATCAAAGCTACACACAAAATTAAATTAATATACGTGCCTGGAATTCGAAATTAAAATTGAAATATATACATTAACGCATAATTAATTTAATGAAGATCATTAAAACTTATTTAAAAACATCATAATATAATTTCAAAATCCCTATAAATTTAAAATATTTAAAATTAATTTATAAATATTTATGGGCTTGAATTAATAATTCAACCCATTCAAATAATTAAATCCAACCCAAACAAAAACTTAATTTGATTACAAATTAAATTCTCAGAAACCCAATATTATGAGTCCAATTGGGATTATTAATCCCGGATCCAAGCCCATAAACCAACTATAAAAAATCGGATGGTCAGGATTTAATAAAGTGAATCTAACGGCCATCGTCAGACCCGTGCGATTAACCCTACGTATAAATACTCTTAACCCTAAAATTTTGGCCCCCAAGCCTCATTTCAACCCTAACCTAACCCTACACTAGAAACCCCTCCCGCTCATCTCCAGAAATGGTCTCTGCTCCACTCCGCCGCTCCTCCCGGCTCTCTGCTTCACTCCGCCGCTCATATCCAGACACAATCTCCCTTAAGTCATTCCACAATCTTAACGCCTCCATTATTTGCTTTTTATATCTCATTGGTCCGAAATCAATCTTACCGATATAGTGAGATCTTCTTAAAAAAACCTTAATACCACAAACCCTTCAGATCTATCAACTCCGAAAACAAATTTTGCGAGATTTAAAATTTGCAGGGATTCTGATCAGGTACATATTCTTCAACCATTTTTAATATTACAAATATGATTTACTAATCACTTCACTAATCTTGAACAAAATCAGTCTTTTCTTATTGAAATCTTCAAACTAAATTTTGATTTGGGTCAAAAGTGTTAGATCTATTTAAAATGTACAGATCTGATTCAAAATAATTCTATCGTGTTAGATCAATTAAAAAAGGTGTCGATCTGATTCAAAATCAGTTTATTGTGTTAGATCTATTAAAAAAAATGTGTCGATCTAGTTCAAAATCATCCTATTGTGTTAAATCTATTAAAAATGTATATCGATCTCGTTCAAAATCAGTCTATATTGTTAGATCCAGTCAGAAAATATATTTTCGTATTCAAATGTTTTTCTCTCTGTTTATTTTAAAACTCATTTTATACGAGGATCTATTTACCAAAGAAGGGTTGCTGACGATGGACCTAGTCGAAGATATTAATCTTAAAGCATGGGCCAAACAAAGATAGAGAACGATCCAGACGAATTTCCATCTTAAACAGGTAAAAGCATCAACTATCTTCTGATTTTATTTACATGCATACTTATATATGAAAATCCTGATTGATATACAAATTAAGTAAATCAAACGACGCATGCAAAGTATTTTTAAACATTATTCAATTTTTAATTAAAAATTGTTATTGCCAATTATCATTTTTTAAAATTATCTATTTTTAAATTTAAAAAAAGAATAAGTAAATGTCCAGGTTGCTGCATGTACAATTATCTGAAGGGTTTGCTTTAATTTAAAATTGTACAGATGTGGATTTTTATACTGATAGGCAATAATTATATGTAACTTACTTGCATATTTAATGTTTAATCAATTGCTATGGTTTGGTAATTTTTCTGCATGCTGTTTGATCTACATGGAAAGAATTGGTTAAGTTATCACTGAATGATTAATCTATGAGGCATATATAAATGTGGTTTGTTTTTAAAAATAATATTTCTGATAAATCTTTTTATGTTTTGAAATATAAATATTTTCATTCTGCTATGAGTATTTTAACAATTTTTAATTGATATTGTTCTTATTTAATTAAGTTAGTTGCATGTCTAATGTTGTATGATTACAATTGTTTGGTATTTTTTTCTTTAATGATTCATTGTTTGTACAATCTTATGAGAAGTTTTATATTTTCAAACATAGATGATTGTTCTTGATTTATGTGGAGTGTAATCTCTTATCGAATTATGCATGATGTTTGATCTACATGGTAGGAATTGATTATGTTATCACTGAAAGATTAATTTATGAGGTAGGTTGAAATGTGGTTTGTTTTTATTAAACAATCTATCTGATAAAACTATTTATATTTTAAAATATAAATATTTTCATTCTGCTTTGAGTATGTTTACAGATTAACATTTTGCTCTGAGTATGTTATGTTCAAAATTGTAATTGATTTGCTTTTTATTTACTTAAGTTAGTTTATGTTAACATATTTTCCTTTAACATGCAAACTACTGCTCAGAAAATGAAGCAAGCAAGCAAGATAATGAAATGGAGTATTAACAACTGAAAAAAGATAATTATACAAATTAACTTTGAACATAATACAAATCATTCTTTTATAACTGGAAATCTTTTAAAAGATATGTCTAAGTTTATCGGCTGGAAACCTGACATGACCTATCATAGTATGATAATGCCTCTGAATAAATTTTAGGGTCTAAGTAGGTGTAACAATGCCACGAATGAAGACATATCTTTTATAAATCTAACAATTGAATAGATTTTATATAATCTACTGTTATATATTTATAATGCAATTGTATATGTTCAATCCAAAACTTATTTCATTAATATTGCAGGTTAAGGAACATAGTACTCTGGATAACAAACACAAGATGAAAAAGATAAGTACCAAAATGTCATCCTTACATTACACTTTGACTGCCATTCAAAATATAAAAAGAAACTGTTTAGCTGGAAAAAAAAATAGTATTAAAAATATGTTCTTATCACATAACTGAAAGATAGGTTTTTTTGTATCTCAGGTTTGGAAAAGGTCAAATGAAGAAGCATTAATGAGCAAGGGAATCACACAAACAATAAAAGATAAGTAATAGAATTCAAACTAATATACTTATACACAAATAGAATTTATACTTAATAAAGTACAACTAAGTACTAACTGTGTATTTGTTGTCACGGGTTGTAGATAACTGGCAGAGACACACATCTCGGTAAAATAACTCATAGGAGTGCGCTTAAACGGGTAAAAACTAATTTATACATATGATTCCTGTTAAGGTTTTAAAAAAAAAAAAAAACTTAATAATATATAAATACAATATTAATTTGTGTATTTTCTAAACTGCAGATTTACAGGAAAAATAGGTACGACAGATTCTTACTGATATTCAGTTTAAAGCATAATTAAAAAAAAAGTAATTACCTACCATTGTGATGTTTGTTTGTGCTCTTTTTCGTATGATATCGGTCTTCCTCCTCATATTGATTACTCCCAATGCGCTGCTCCAAATATTGATTACCCTTTATATGTTTATATTCAGATGTTCAGTTGTGGGTGTATGCGTGTTTGTTTTTTTAAGAATTGTAAACCCCATTACACTGTTATAGGCACACAGAGAGATATTTAAAACAAATTGTTTGCAAATCGGTAAGATACGCATTATATTTAACAGTTAAAATTTAACCATATTACTTATCTACTAAATAGAATCATCAGTTATCAGGATTCTTAAAAATTGAAATTACTTTTTAACATACCAAGATGATTTACTTGCAAAATATAAAAAATTCTTTTCTAATTTTAAATATATTATTTCACAAACTTCTTAATAAAGAATCTATATGATTAATTTTCTTACCGGAATTTAAATTGAAAATATATTTTAAGAATATCTTTTATTATATTTACTACATTTTATGGAACATAATAATTGAATAATTTTATCGAGTTTATATAACTTGTATATTAATAAATATTGATAATTTGTGTTCTTTTCAAAAAGAAATATTTCCTTATATTTATATCTAAGATTCTTTATTGTTAAAAAAATCTACAACTTTTAAATATCTTGTTTTTTCATAAATCGATATTTTAACACTATTGAATTCTAAGTCTATAAGTTGTCCATATCTAATATTTTTTATTATTTAAAAATAGCTATATATTTGAAAAGGTTCAAATAACTATTTCAATTTTATTATTTAAATAAAAGAAATTTCGTATAAAGGCCGACGTTCATAAAAACATAGTTCAGACGTTCATACTTAAAAGTGAACTCAATTATTATCTGTTAATTTATTTTACATTAATCATTCATTTATTTCAGTGATGATTAGTGCATGCGTTTATTTTCTGTACTTTATTAAATTATGCTATGCGAATGTGTTTGTTTATGAATTTAGTGATTGTAATTTATTTACTTATTTTATTTAATGTATGTTTTGGATGATTAATAATTCCTACTTTAGATCGCAGGATAGTGATCAAAATTTTGAAAACATAAAATCAATAAAGTTTAGGCAACCTGCACTTAAACTACGTCAATATCTTTTATTGAAATTTTTATTAATGGTTGACTCTATTCAAGATTAATATTTTATAGTAAAATACGTAAAAAAAAATGAAGCAATATACATTCACATAAAAGACTATTATTTGTAATAGTTATCTAAACACAAAAGTTAATAATAGAAAGATTTTATTAAGAAACATAAAATCTGAAAAATATCAGATTCTAAATCACATGAATATTGTTTTAGCATAAAATGCTTTTTCCCTCAACTTAAATCCAAAACAGAATATGAAAACTCAAATCCGAAATCCCAATAGCAATATTCAAAGCAGTACTAACTGAGTAATTCAAAAAATAGAAAAAAATAATTCTAATAAATAATTGAGAAATGTTCTCTTTAATCATCATCCTGCACAATTCCCCTAATTCTGGGTTTGTCTTCCTCATCAATCCCATTGTTGTTGATATGGTTGTTGGGGGAACAAAGTTATTTTGTGGCCTTTGATTCGGTATCGGATTCGCCGCATTTTGAGGATTCGGCCATGAGAATTTTTGATGATTTCTCCATTCCAGATTGTAAGTGTTGGAAAATGAATTGTTATTTCATGGGTAACGATTCCGATATCCTTGACCTTGTTGATTTGCTTGAAACCCCTGAATAGAAAGTGCTTGTTCATTATTCTCCTCAGTTGGTTCATAGTTTGCTTGGCATGTATTAGCTCCATGCCCGTACACTCCACAAATACCGCAAGTCTCAAATGATTGAGACATGCCTTGAGATAGAAGCGTGTTTTGGTTTTGCAATGAGGCCACTTGCCTCGTTAACTCGATAAGTATCTGTGTATCATCAGGGGGTGAATGTGACATCTCGATCTCATGAACAACTACCTTCCTTGATCGCGAGCTTTTCTGTTGAGAATCGTAACTTATTGACTCGCATATATCCCAGACTTCTTGAGCGATTCGTGAACCGATCTCTCCCCTTGCTGCATTGTCCACCATATACTGAAATGTAAGAATAAGCCCATCATAAAAGAACTGATTGACAAGATCGGATGGATAATGATGATGTGGGCACTGCGTCAATAATTCTTTAAAATGTTCCCAAGCTTCATGAAACGTTTATCCTTCTATCTGGTTGAACGACGCTATGTTCACTCGGAGTTGAGCCATCGTTTGATTCGAATAATATTTCCCCATGAATCGATCATACACCATGTCCCAATTCGTAAGGGAATCAGGTTCCAACGACAAAAACCAAGTCTCCGCCTTGTCCTTTAACGTATACGGAAAACATCTCATCTTCAAATGGTCTTCATGAAGTCCTTGCAATGGGAATGTTTGGATAACCGTATAAAATTTCCGGATGAAAGTTATCGGATATTCATTAAGACGCCCGTAGAAGGAAGGCAAAAGATTGAAATGAATGGCCTTGAGCTCATAATCTCGGGCCGCTGGGCCTAGACGAATGCATGATGTAGATGGACCAATCATGGGTCGAGCAAATTCGCGCATACGAGCCGGTTGAGGCTCATGTTGACGGAACGGCCTGTTAAGTGGTACGTATGGGCGTTCAGGTGGATGATATTGTTGTTGTTGATTGAATGGTTGTTGATGAAAGAAGTAAGGCACTTGTTGCTGATTCAGTTGTATGTCGTGATTATTAACTTGTTGATTGAATTGGTCTTGATTAAACGGTGGTGGATTTGGTATATTATTTTGTTCATTTTGGGTTTCCGGCTGGTTCGGTTCTGTAGGATTTGCTCCGGGTGGATCCATCGATGATTCCGCTATCGATGTGAATCTTGCACGATTTACTCGGTGAATGTTGTCGATCAAAGGTACTAGTTCTCCACCAAAGGACCTACGTCCTTGCATCCACTAACAAACAAATTAAAACAGTCGAGACAAAAGAAAATAAATTACACGAACTAAACAAAACATAAACGAACAAACATTTTTTGACAGCCTTTGTCAATTCCCCGACAACGACGCAAAATTTTGAATCGAACTTTTTCGCTTTAAAAATAAAAGCTCGTCCGCAAGAGAACGGAGCTATTGTAGGCGATAAGTGGACTCGAGTCCAATCATGAGGAATTGCAATCGGCATCTATAAATGCTTGTTCAACAATCCTATAACTAAACACACGATCCATTTTTGGGAAAGGTTTCTATAACTACGAATTCAAAAAAAAGAGCTTGCAAATATTAAAACCTAATTGAAAGCATTATAAACTGGAATTTATAAACGAGTAAACAAACTTACTTAAGCAAGCGAATAGAAAGTAAATAGTGCTTGAATTACTGAACTAAAACGAGTCAAACTAGTATTCAAACTTTAAAAAACAAAATCAAAAGAAAATTACAAATGCAAGAAACTTATAAATCATATGATATAAGCAGCAATCGAACAAACTTCAGCGATGAACAATGAAGTAAAACGACGATCGTAGTAGAATTGGAGAGCAACATGATCATCTACCGGAATCTTCTAAGTAATCAAAGTTGGATGGTACTTGAGGTTTAAAACGTCTGAGGAACCTTACCCTCAAGTTTTCTGATGTGAAATATGAAGAAACCACCGGTATTTATAGATTTCCCCAATAAAAACCGCCCAACCGCAGGTGCGTCGATCCGCTTGTGACGAGCATTGACGTCGACGCGAGCCAGGCTGCTCACATCGACCCGGTAGTGCGTCAACCGATGCGTACACAGATCGACACGACTGCAAGTTGCGTCTTTAAGTGCATCGATCGACGGAGATAAGATCGACGTAATTGCAAGTTGCGTCTTTAAGTGCGTCGATCGACGGGGCTAGGATCGACGCCACTGAAGCTTTCCATCGACCGACGAGAGCATCTCTCGGCATCGATGCGGCACTGGCTGCGAGCGTCGATAACACGTCGTGCATCTCGACTTCCTCATTTCGAGTTGAATAAGAAAATAAAGCAAAATTAGACTATTACTTATAAAATAAGGTAGAAAAACATACAACAAGATACGAAATGAAAATTATTAAAAGGAAGAAAAATGAGAAGAAAATAAACCTAAACACCCTAAAAACATACAAAACACGATGCAAAAACACACGAAAATCACATACAAATATGTACAAATCTTATAACCTCTTTCATGTGACAAGCTTTAATGAGCTTTTTAATTTCATTGTGCAAGTGCCTACAGTGCTTGGTTGAGTGTCCATAATTATTATGGAACCTACAAAAGAACACAGATTTTTGGTTAGTGGGAGGTCGTGTATAACTGTCAGGCCACCCGATAGCATCAAGTATTTGTCGCTCCATGATTGCGAACAGCTTTGCAACTGTATACACTAAGGGTGTAAAATCTTCTTCTCTCCATTTTCTCCTATCATCTTTGGTTGCCGTTCTATCACCTGTTCCTGTGGTTAAGAGTCCCTGGACAGTCCGTCTAGGTTTCCTCATAGGTTCCGACCTCTTAGAAATGACCTTTTCTAGATCTTCGACCTTTGTCTCAAAATGTAATCTGAATTCATCTTCGGTCTCCTCCGCCTATACATATTTATCGCATCTATCCAGGACTTCTTCATATGTTTGCGCAGGTTGCTTGGCCAGAGATTTACATAAATCTTCCCTCCTTAATTCTTTTTGGAGTGCTCCATCTTTCATTTCATCGGTGGTCGTGGGTACCTGTAATGTAGCCCTAGTAAACCGATTGACATAATCTTCCAGACTTTCTCCTGGCCACTGTACCATGGCGAAAAGAGATTGTGCAGTTCTTGTGTGCATCTTCGCACGAGCGAAATATTTTAAGAAAACTGCCTTCATGCCCAGAAAGCTTGTAATCTTTCCGGACGGTAACTGGTGGAACCAATCTTGTGCTATCCCCCTTAATGTGGACAAAAAAGCTCGGTATGACACAACATCCGTGTACTGTCTTAGTATTACCTCGTTCTCAAAACCCTTCACGTGTTGTGCAGGGTCGAACAACCCGTCATATTGGAACTCTAATGTTTTGTATCCGCAGGGCAGTGCTGTCCTTAATATTTTATCCGAAAAAGGATGTCCTCATCAGGTTTATTCCTGCGACCTGTCTTTTCAAGTTTATCACTGCCTCTTACAAAACTCTAAATGCTCAGGTGCCTGGTTCCTTTTCATCGTTCACTCCATTTTCATACTGCAAAGCTCATCGTTTATAAAATTTCCTGCGTGGCTAATAATCTACGAATGATTCTTCGCTATCACTATCTTCCTCTTCCTCATCCTCAATTCGCCCCCCTCTGACACGCTCGTAGTGATTATCATACCCGATTCTTATTTTCATCGTACTTTTCTTCATATCATTGGGCCCATCATTTGTAAAGTCGTCCACACGACCTGTCCTCCATGCGTAACCGATCTTTCACATAATCATCATCAGATAATGATGTGAACTCTTCCTGATAATTTCCCGAGCTTTTAAGTAGTTCAGCACTTGGTCTCAATGGTGAGGACTCTCTACTTATTTTTTGTTCCTCTGTTAGATGTTTTGGTTTATATTCCTCCTTTCCCTTCACTTTATCGGCCCTTCTCACCTTGACTATCAAGATTGGATCCATCGCTTCCTTTTTGTGCAGAGACACCAGTCCCATCAAACTTTCAACAAGCCCCTTATCGACATAACAGGGCTTGGTACTCGGCAATTCCTCCCACTCCTTCGTCCCTATGTGGATAGCCTTCTGTCTGGTTACTTCCGAGGTCTCTTTGTGATGTTTCCCCTCTGATTTTTCAGTATTTTATTTTCCCGGTGAGGGTGGTGGTGTTTTCTCCGTTGGTCCTATCGGTGTGGCTGCGGCCGTTGTATCCGCTACTCTTCTTGTTGGTGTGACCAGTCCTCCTGCTTGTTTCTCTTTGTTCACATCCTTCGACTTGTTCCAAAATCAAAATTCAGATTCTGAGGTGGCATACCCCTTCCTTTCATGTTGTGTTTGTGAAAAGTCTTAAGTCTTTTGCCCAAGAACTTGATGTCCCTCTTTCCCACAGACGACGCCACTTGATACGACCAAAAAGATTGCTTCCTCAAGAATAAGGGGTACTGACCTTAAAAATATGATCAGTGACCTGAATAACTTCGAATAAACACACAGCACGGAGCGACCTGATTGATCTCCAAGGGACTCCTGGCGACCTGTTAGATCTTGCAAAACAAAACCAAGACAAGGTGGAGGACGGCCCCGGTGTAGGCCCTCCGATGCTTAAGTTATAGAGTGCGTGAGAGAGAGACGAGAGCTCTTTAAAGTGAGATGAGACCTCAAAACGTAGGTTGTAAAAATCAACTTAGAGAGGGAATGAGGCATGAGTCCTCTTTATATAGATGAGAGGTATTCCCAATCCAGGGTTTCCCTCTCCTACCATAAATAGCATGACCGACTCAGAATTAGGATTCCTCCTGTATGCTAAATTCCATAAATGATAGAACTCTCGCTGAATTACTATATTAGTCGCAGGCCAATAAGCCTGTCCATAGGATTTAGTCCGCTAGGAACCCATAGAATAGCCCATACTAGTCTGACAAAGTACAAAATCATGAGGCCCAACTCTCAACATCGAGCTACCACTCAGCGCCGAGGTGGTATAATAAAGCTTATATCAAAAGAGGTCGCCACTTCACATAAGAGCTTGCCACTCTTATGCAATAGGTCGCTACCCTCCAAAACAGCTCGCCCAGCTCCCAGAAGGTTCGCTCCTTCTAAGAAATGAGGTCGCTTACTGAGATTACTTACTAAGATTCTTGTAAATTCCTGCATATTAGCGATGTGAATATTTAATATTGTATAAAATTAGTTGGATGACATCAGGCTTATCATAGTGCATGGTGTACAATGATCGTTATTTTATTTTTGTAGATGGATATTATTTCCTCACGTCTACATAAAGTTTTATTTGTTATGTGATATATGATGTAAAACCCCAAATTATGACATGGACTAACTAGCAATGTTTAAAAGGTTTGATTGATAGAACTCATTAACAAATGTAATCAAAATTAGTGTTTGAGACCAGCTCGAATATGTAATCAACGACCTGATAGATCTCCAGAAAGTTCATGGTATCAAACCTGCAAAATAGAACCCAAGCTAGGAGGTGGACAGCCTTGGCGGTGGATAGCTTCGGTGGTGGACAGCCCCGACGTAGACCCTCTGATGCTTAAGTCAGATAGTGTTTGAGAGAGTTATGCGAGAGCTTAAAAGGTAGGATAAAATCAACTTAGATAAAAGAATGAGGTCTGAGTCCTCTTTATATAGATAAGAGACGTGTTCCCAATCTATGATTTCCATCTCCTATTAAAACTATAATACCATAAATAGTGACCGACTTAGAATTAGGATTCTTCCTGTATGTTAAGTTTTCATAAATATCAGAACTCTCACTAAATTACCATAATAACCATAGGCCAATAACCATGCCCATAACCCTAGTCCGCCGGGACCCCATACCTTAATCCATATCAGCCCAACAGGGCCTAAAAGCATGTTATCCATAAAACCCAACTTTCTATACCGAGCTACCACTCAGTACTGAATTGACATAATACTATTTATTTCATAAAAGCTTGCCACCTCACATAAGAGCTCGCCACTCTTTTACGAGAGGTCGCCGCCCTCCATAAATACCTCACCCACCTCACAGAAGGATTGCAGCTTCTAGAGGAGGAGTGATTCGTACGTATTTGTTATGAATCTGTATATAATTGAGTCATGTTTGAGTCTTTTTGATTTCTTTTTCGGGTTAACAATAGGCTAAATTGCATAATTTTGCATTCTTTGCCTTTTTGCTTAACTTTCTGACCCTTTGATAAACTATCGGTCCAATTGAGAGTAATTCCTTATTTTCTCATACAGCTAGAGCATCCGGCGGATCTAAAGGACAAGGATAGAGGAAGAAATGCTCAAAAGTAGCCTAAAAGACACTCATCCGATCGGTCGGATTGTATCTCTGGTCGAATTGACCGATGAAGCACGCACTGGCTGGATGAACTGATATACCGATCGGGCCTGCAGACAGAAACTTTCGTCCAATCGGATAAAACCAATGTCCGATCGGACACTTACGTTATAAACACAGAATGTTTGGAAATCTTCAGTTACGAAATAGCTTGTAGCCTTTATAACTGAGGAAGGAAGTCAGAATACGGACACAATTGAGAGAGGGGAAGAAGGATAGGCTGGTGAAGCCACAAAACATCTCAATAGGTAGAGAGATTTTACACATCTCTCGTATCTCTAGCATAAAGCCCTTACGACAATCATAGTACGGTTCGAGTATTTTGCGACCATCGTTCGTCGCTGGAATCCAAGGTTCGTGACAAGCTTTGAGGTTTCGACATAATTTTTGGAGTGGGCAAGTTTATCATCAACGTTCATTGAAAGTAGTCTCGACAATTAGTTACATCTAAACTCATTTTCTTGAATTGATTTTAATTAGTTTGATTGGATAATTTGTGCTGAATTGTTTGGTGAAGATTTTGTTGGGATTGTGTTAATGATTTGTTGGGTTCTTGATTAGTCGAATTTATTATTCTCGTATTCTAGTTATCTGATGTTTGGATGATGGATTGTTATTTAATCGGTTGATAATGCTTATGATTGATTTCGTTGAATGAGTTGCTTCGTTTTAGTTATTTCAATTGGGTTAAATCTTGGTTAAATGTTGGAAGTTGAATTAATTCATTAGGAAAAGCATGACTAGTATTGGATAATGATATATTTGAAGTATAGTAAATGAATTATTTGGTGTTTTATAGTTAATTCACATTAAGGTGATTTGGATGTTAGTTAGTTATTGGTCATGCATGATAAGAGTTAAGCGTGTTTTAAGATCTTCCGTATGATGTTGGATAGTTCATAATTGAGTTGCTAAAATAGTTTTCTTACTTCTTGTCAAGAGGTTGACACCTTCGAAGCAAGAAGAGTTTGGGTTTATTCAATTTAAGTCGATTTCATAATCCCAAATCAACCCCCCTGGTCATGTGTTTAGAATTAGAAATTGTGTTATTAGTATGATAAACTTCATTGACTCATATTTCCATTCCTCGAGAGATTCGACTCGGGTTAAATTGCCAGTCTACAAGTGACCCCATTCTCTTGCGGGCGAACTAAACCTTTCAAATGTAGATGCACATTTGTTTAACTTAGATTTTAATTTTGAAAGGACACAAAAGTTCGGATCAAAATTTAGCGCCGTTGCCGGGGAATGGAAAAGGTGTTAATGATGTTTATTTGTGTTAATGTTTTTATGTCGATAGTTGTATAATGTTTTTAGTTTTCCTCTCGATGCAGTGATTTGTTTGTTGTTGATGCAAGGTCGACGAAGTCTTTGAGGAGAATTGACCCCATTCATCAATAGCATCGAGCGAGTGAAAAGACCGAGACAACTATTTCCTTCCACCGAAGGAGATCAATCAGAAACCAGTTCAACCAGCATGACGAACAATCTATCTCTTGGAGGCTGAGAGAATGGAGGAAGAGGAGGAACGAATAGTGGACGAGGAAGAGGACAAGACAACCGAAATCCTCCACATGATTATCCATACGGCATGCCACCAATTGATCACATGCACGACAAGAGCAACTGAATGACAATGAGGATGAAGACCCACCACTAGTGAAGAAACTGCATATCCAGAAGGGTAATTCTACCTATCCAGAACGCCTTTCTGTACCTTCTGTAGTGACATAGTTCTGGATTGGCAGACTTTTCAGAACGCCTTTTTTTACCCTTCTGGATTGACAGACTTTCTAGAGGGTAAAAAAAACTGTTCTAAAAAATAAATTTTCTGTTCTAGAATGGTACCATTCTATACTTATCCGTCACTTTCCAGATCGGTTTTTACAATTACCGTTCTGGAAAGTTGTACATTCCAGAACGGTATTTTTCAAAAACCGTTCTGGAATGTTCAACTTTCCAGAACGGTTTTTACGAATACCGTTCTGGAATGTACAACTTTCCAGAACGGTTTTTTACAAATTTCGTTCTGGAATGTACATCCTTCCAGAACAGTTTTTTACAAATACCGTTCTGGGAAGTTGAACATTCCAGAATGGTTTTTTAAAAATACCATTCTGGAAAGTTGAACATTCCAGAACGGTTTTTACAAATACCGTTCTGCAAAGTACTACTTTCCAGAACGGTTTTTAATAAAACCGTTATGGAAAATACTAAAAAAATAAAATAAAAAAAAACTGAATTTCAATTATGCAAATTACAAATTAACATACAAATACATCAAATTGGCCATAATTTCTCATTCATTATTATCAATCAAATAAATCACAAGATATTCAGGCAAACATCTTAGAAATAAGTGATTGTCAAGTGTTTCTATAGATTACATTACAACAATCGTAGCTTTACAAAACCCACATGCTAAAAAAAACAAAAAAACAAATCTCTAGCACAAGTCCAAGATTTTGCACAACAAGGCTGGATGATACCATTCTCGTCATCCTCTGGTCCAAGAATAAATGATTCCTTTGAAATAATCACTTATACCCCATTTCTACACACAACCAACTTCTGAGGTTAAGCCATTAATACCTTGCATCCGGACTGAGTTCAAAAGTCGCATCCCCTCGTCGCCTATATGCTGAACTTCTGATGGCGATAAAATTCTAATGCAAAAAGACTAGACTATGAAAATATTTGTAAACTTCATGAGCAGTTATATAGATAAACCAGTAACTCAACATGGCCAAATGCTACAGTAATACATAAAGTTATACGGACCAAATACAACTATTTGCCTAAGACCCTAATTTTTGAGTCATGTGCATCACTGATCAATAATGCGATGAGAATCAAACTTTTTTCATCATCTTGATCAACCACCTCTCTTATTATCTGGTTATGAAGGTACAACACAACGAGCACAAATAAACTGAATGCTTGGTCTTACCTTGACTGTGGGTCTTGCGTCTGTCCTTTTGAATTTTTTCATGAATGCCATCAAGCATGGAAATGAAAAATTCATGTGCATCCTGTTGCTCATAACTAGCAAGATTCGAAGCATGCTGCCACCAACTGTATCACAAAATGCAGCACATGTTAACATGAGCATCAAATGTGAGTGGCACGAAGACAAAACATATAAACAAGACCCAAAAACAAATTGGATACTAAGTACCAAAAGTCTTTAGTAGTAATCAAACCAAACACAACAAGATTAGGGGAAAAAACAAATACTTCATTTTGCCACAAACTGCAAAAAGGTCAAAGATTTCAGTAAAATCTTGACTTTTGGTGAACAAGGAAACACACTAACCAAAGAATCATACAGGAAAATCCAATCTTTATACCCACAAAATAGGATGAACACAAATATATGGATGAAACCGCACAGATAGGATGAACCAAAGATCAAATATATGAATGCTCATTTGTGTTCACTAGCAAATGACCAAATAACTTTATGAATTACCAAACAGCAATGTAAGTGCTTGCATCAAGCCAATAACCGATGGGACTTTACCAGAAAGGTTGTTACTTTGCAAGGACCTAAAAATAAACCACAATTCATCAAAACTCTTCAAAAGTGAATCTCAACTTTTAAGCAAAAAGAAAACACTAGTTTTTAAACCAAATATTAAAAAACATGTGTGACAGCCTAAATAAAATAAAACTAAACTCAGGTGCTTCAAAATGAAAGAAAGAAATATATTTCAAATACCTATGGATCCCACCAGAAAATGACGCTTGATGTCATAATTATCCAACAAATATTGCAGCACAAAAAAGGGTTTAAAAAAATTGATAACAACAAAAATGAAAAAATAAATAAAAAACAAACACATTTGCCAACAATACCAACTTCTATAACCTTATCCTCCATCAGCAAACACCCCACCCCACCCCCACCCCCAATATCT
>BMAC01000133.1:1581061-1629475 GCA_014905375.1 Phtheirospermum japonicum
ACAAACACATTTGCCAACAATACCAACTTCTATAACCTTATCCTCCATCAGCAAACACCCCACCCCCACCCCCACCCCCAATATCTAAAACCAATCAGTTGCCCTTCACTTATCACCCCAATAACTTATGAACATCAACTAAGTTCCAGATTTATGAAGTTACAGTTTCAATTTCCCCATCAGAATATTGAAAAAAGCTCAAAAGACAACACGACATTCAGAT
Organism: Phtheirospermum japonicum; assembly: GCA_014905375.1. Classification (NCBI taxonomy): domain Eukaryota; kingdom Viridiplantae; phylum Streptophyta; class Magnoliopsida; order Lamiales; family Orobanchaceae; genus Phtheirospermum; species Phtheirospermum japonicum. The sequence goes on from BMAC01000133.1 coordinate 1,581,285, forward strand.
CACTTCATCATTTACATTAGCGAAAACTTAGACATGAATAGAAAAATGATAATCATAATAAATGCAAAGTCTCCTCAAACATAAAACCCGTTTTAGCACAAGTGAATCGTAATGAAGCTATCGTTCATCCTTTCCATCCCGTATTAGCAGCTCTTTGAATTAAAGGGGCAAACATTTAAAAGATTGTCAGAGATAAATTCCAGAGCATAACAAAGCTGAAATTAAAAAAAAATACAAAATAAAAAATACAAAATCAATGTTCATCGTCATGAAAACCATGCACAAAAGCACAAAAACAAAAAAAGCTACTCAATGAACCACAAATATCACCAAAATCTCGGATATTAGGCAATAAGACAAATATCTACAAAATAAAAAAATCAATCAGCAATATAAAACTAATTAAGCTCTCATGCATCACAGAAATTCTTAAAAGACATTTCATATCAAAAGAAACAAAAAAATACGACATATAAGTTCTCAGAGAAAAGAACAACCATGCGGATGAAAATTAAAAAAGTAATTAATATAAACAGTAAGTAAATAAAAGATTTAATACAACCAGTAATTAATAAAAAAATATATATTCAGAACTTACTTGCTTGTCGTGAGAAAATCTGAAACCATCTCCACGATTACACTCTCCTTTTTGGAAAGCCCGACAAACGCCTCATTCCTCTCTCTTCTTCTGCCTAGTCTCCTCATCCTCTTCTTCTAACTTCTTGTACTTACTCACATGATCAACCCTAATTGTTCTGCCCAAAACTTGAGCTTCATTCAAATTGTCTGCAAAAGAGATGGAAACTCAATCTTTTTAAGTTGCAACTAAAAGAAAGAAGACTAATGAGGAAGAAAAAACGACCTACAGCAAGATTTGTACTTCTTTGATCCTCATAAGCGACAAAAGCAAACCCTTTGGATTTTCCGGTACCTTTGTCTCTGACTAAGTTAACATCAACAATCTCTCCATACCTAAATAAACCAAACAAATCAATTCCCCCGAAAAGTAAAAAATGAAAATAAATAAATAAAAATCACCTTATAAAGAGAAATTCAAAAAGGCGAAAAGCTTACTGAGTAAAGACAGCAAGGAGATCGCCTTCGGTTAGGTCAAACGGGATGCCACCGACATAAACATAAGCCGAATCTTTATACTTAGCATGCCATGATGCATCTTCGGATATTCCTAGACTTGCTTCTTTTTTGTTTATATTTTGAATACGCTTCACCAATGTCAAGGGACTCATGGGAATAGGATTTTACTCTAGATGCAAGAAATAACTCCGAGTCTCAGAATAATTAACTTAGTTTCTATGAAAATAATTGGCAAACCCTAATATCCCTTTTATCAGAACCAGAGAAATTGATTCACACTTTTTGTCAACTAAAGTACACAAATACAGTACACTAAACAAATAATTGGGCATTTGCTTAAATATCTCAGTTCATAATTCTCTTAGACATTGTCTCACTTCATCCCTGTATTATAGAAATATAATCAAATTGTATTTATGTACTATTAAAAGAGAAATCGATTTACCACGAAAAGCTAATGCAAGAAGTTATCAACGTATACAAGCAACATTCATAGGCTCACAGAGCTAGGATCTCCCCATCCCCGCGCGTCTTTGCCAGAAACGCTGCGCCGACTGCCGTGCCGTTCGCCGTTGCCGGTTTCTATTTTGGGAGAAAGAAAGGAAAAATAAACGGGTTTCAAGCTTATGGGCTGGTTCTCCATCCCATCAAAAGGCCAGAATCGCCATCCCATCACCCCCGTCTGTCATCCACCACCGGAAATCGCAGCACCATCGTCACCCAATCCCAGAACCGCTGCTGTCGAACCCAATTAGTGAAGCGATGCGTCATCGTTCTGTCGTGCACAAGCGCTGCACGGAGACGCCGAACCAGATAAGACGCCTCTCCACAGTTCCCGTCGTCACCTCCCCGTTAATTTTCAGAAAATCAAGACGGAGCCTTCCGAGCTGGTGCCTGCCCTCGTTGCTGCTGTCCGTCGCAGTGAAGAGGAGGCTGCCTTTCTTGATCGCTAATAACATAACCTGACAATAAAACACACAATCGCCAAAAAAAATAATTCGACAAGACCATTAAAATGATATAAAGTCAACAAAACAAAATTTGAAGACATGGCAACCGGTGGCATGGTTAAAGAGCTTGCACGGAACATTCCATGAATTACAAAGCTTCACAAGACCCTGTTGAACTGGGATTTTGGGGGCGAAGTGGCCAACCAAGCAAAATCCCGTTTCTAGAAATTTAGGCACATGATTTCACATACAATCAGCAAATAGCAGACACATAATGTAAGACTTCAATATCCTGTTTAAATACTCAAACCCCTCAACACATCAAACGACAACTAAGTATACAATCAACTAATTCCATTAAACAGTAAATAAATTACCAAGGCGGGTTCGAACCTTCCCTCACGGATGGCGACCTGGAACCCACGCTGTTGTCTCGTCCCAGCCTAGACATACTCCTTCCACTTTTAGGCGTACCCAACCCCGGGCTCCCACTACGGTAACTCGCTCGCAGAGACTCGTCGATCGTTTGTGAAGACTTAGCGATCGCATTCCTTATAAACTTTTGCGCGGTGGGCGAAAACGTCTTTTTGATCGGGCTCGCACTCACCCCTCTAACCGGCGAAGGTAGTGGCGGTTTCTGAAACAATTTTGACCTCTCCCTAATCTTCCTCGCAGCCTCCCGAGACAAAGAATGGGCCTTCACATCCCATCGAGCTCATCGCTGGCAAGATTCGCTTTTTGCTCATTGTATAAGGAAGGGGTAATAGAGGTATTCTGTAAAAAGGAGGAACCAGGTGTTACCGTGGTGTGGCGGCGCGAATCAGTGGCAGCGGTGGAGTCTCCACTTTTCCTTATACGATGTCGTTCGAGGATCTTGAGCTGGGCGTCTCGGATGAGAACGGGATCTTGGGACCGAACGGCCTGCAGCTAGTCGAGGCGATCTCGGAGCTTGGGGATGTCGGGGAAGAAGTCTCGCTCGATGATCTTCTCAATGGAGGCGACGTGGGTGTCCTCGTCTAGAACGGCGGGGCTACGGCGGTGCTTGCGGGAGGCAAAATCGGGCGTGGAGGCTGAAACGAGGGTGGAATTAGGGTTAAGGTTTGGATCTTCTCTGTATTATGAGGTGATTCAGAGGAAATTGAAGATGTAGATATTTGAGAAATTAGGGTTCGGGAATTGGGGAAGTATTGGAATTGAACCTTTGGTAGGGAAATACGAGAGTGTACGAACACGCGTGGACCCTCTCATTTACCGCCCCATAAGACTTTTTTCTAAATTTTTTTTAAGAAAGACATTCAAGAACGGTTGTTTAATACCGTTATGGATTGACTCATCATCCAGAACGGTATTGAAAATACTGTTCTGTATCGTAAACTTTCGAGAAGGGTATTTTTTTACCGTTCTGTATCGGCGAATACATCTAGAAGGGTTTTTAATATGCCGTTCTGGAAAGTAAAAATACGGGCGGCAAAATTTTTTTATTTACGCGGCATTAAATTGACCAAGACATTTCAGAACGGTTTTATAAATACCGTTCTTGATTGGCTTACAATCCAGAACGGTATTTTAAATAACGTTCTGGAAAAGACACTTTCCAGAACGGTATTAAAATACTGTTCTGGATTGTACACTTTCCAAAACGTTATTTAAATACCGTTCTGGACTAACTCATAATCCAGAACGGTTTTTCAATAACCGTTCTGGAATGTATACATTCCAGAACGGTATTTGAATACCGTTCTGGAAAATTGTCAATCCAGAACAGTAATTTCAAAAACTGTTCTGGAAAGTCTAATCCAGAACAGTATTTTAAATACCCTTCTAGATGTACCAGGATGTTCTGTTCTAGAATGCAGTTTCTGCACTAGTGCACAAGTCCCACCTATAATCTATAACTAAGAGCACATTCATAATGAAGAACCAAGAGAACCGGGCAATTTCGAAGATGTAAACAACGGGGATCTACCTAGAGATAATCACCGAATCATGATGCAGGAGAACCCTACCTACCAACAACCTCCTCAATGCTTATGGAATCAAGAAGAAGCTCAATCCTACAATGCTCAAGCGAATAAAGAGTTCGAGCACAAGAAAATTGGTAAAGGCGGACCCCAGCCCCAAAACAACCAACGGAATCACCATGGATTCGAAAACTTTGAGCAAGAACCAAACCACAATCATAACAGGAGGGAGGGACGACCGTATAACGCTTGGCAGGGAGGGAATTTCCGCAATGATGGTTATGATGATTATGGGAATTTCGAGGAGGAACGCAATTATGGGTATTACGAATATTATAGAGAGCGAAGGAATTTTGGTGTGCGAGCTAACTTTGGAGGAAGACGAGGACGCTGAAACCCTAATGAACGTCAGCAAGGAGACCTCCTCTACCCAACAATTTGCCCATAAAGCAGTGCAATAGACTTAGGCCCCACGGCAAAGGACTATGATTTGAAATCAGGCAGTGTCATCCAGCTACCTACCTTCTACGGCTTGCTCAACGAAGATCCCTTGAATTTCATTCTACAATTCTACTTCGTAGTGGGCAGAATTCCAGCTCTTGGACTCACGAAAGATCAACTAAGGATGAAATGTTTCCCAACTACTTTGAAAGACAAGGCCAAGCAATGGCTTCTATCATTACAACCCAATTCCTTGACTAATTGGGGAATGGTGTACAAGAAGTTTGTGAGTAGATTCTATTCACCTCAAACGATGGCAAACTGAGGAGAGAAATCACCAATTTTGAGAAAATGGAGGGAGAATCATTTCATGAAGAGTGGGAAAGATACAAAGGATTTTTGCAGTCGTGTCCACACCACAACAATATCTCGGAGATGGTGAATAATTACTTTCATGAGGAGTTATTACCAGTTTACAAAAAACAAGTGGAAGTAAAGGCCGGAGATTTTGGAGAGTTAACCGCCGCGGAAGCTTGGGAACTATTTCATCTCATGAGCGAAAAATCACAGCAAACGAGTTCCCGACCAAGGAAGATCAAAGTCCATGAGGTCTCTGTTTCTCAAAATGAAGAGATAAATATTGAGGAGCTGACGAAACAAGTTGGTTTGTTGGCAAGTATAATGAAAAGGGAGGAGAAACTGTCAAGGCCTTCACACAAATTGTGCGAAAACTACGGGGCAATTGGGCATGGAGTTGACACATGTAAGGTGGTATTCGATGAGGATGAGGATGAAGAGGTGAATTCCATCCAAAAATATCAGCCCAATAACAAGTATGGGCAGAAATTCTCCAAAAATTACAATTCTCACTCGAATACGTATAATCCGGGGGCACGAGACCATCCGAACTTAAGATACGGTCCCAAAAGCAAGAATTACGTGCCAGTTCCCAAGAAAATGGATCCACGATATCTAGCACCACTGCCCCCGAATAAAAACCAAGGAGACACGAACGTCTACAACTCTTATCAAAACAAGGGGCAAAGCAACTACTCACAACACCCTCTGCAAAAGACAAACACGATGGGACAACAACATCAACAAGCACCACGACAATAGCAAATGCCACTTACGAACGACCCTGACGAAGAGTTGAGATTGTGGCGTCATCAGCAAGAGTATGAAACCTTATGGAACCGGGAAGAAACACTTCTTACAATTGAGGGAGGCAAGCGAACTAGGAAATAATTAGAAAAGCTAGAGACGATGAACGGTCAAATCTCGGCTTCTATAACAAAAAATGGAAATGATTGGGGTAAATTACCTAGTTAATCAGAGCAGTGAATGGAAATACATGTACTACATGGTTGAAAGAAGGTCGATAATGGGATACGAGAACTCGAGGAAGAGGATTCCAAAAATGAGCCGAGTTTGGACGAAAAAGGAATAGCTAAGGGGGAGTCTAGTTCGAGTGGTGAAAAAGGAGTAGTGGGAGGAATTCAAAAGTCACATAACCCATACGTTCCAGGCTCATTGACTGGAGTTTTCAAACCTAAACGTACTGAAATAAGAAAGAAGGACACAACCAAGGATTCATCCCATCGGATGAGGCAAAAAGCCAATCGGAGTGGAGGATAGGGAGTTTAGTCCAATCAGAGCAAACCTGAATCCGATCGGACTGGAGAACAGGAAGTTTTGTCCGATCGAAATGGCCCAGAACCCGATCGAAGTGGAGGACAGGGAGTTTGTTCTGATCAGAGTAACATAGAGTCTGATCAGAAGGGAAGTCAGAAGGTTTCATCCGATCGGATGAGTAAGGGTGACCGATCAGATGAAGGGCCTATTCAAGACAATTCAAAGCCACAACGAGTCATACGGGATGCAGTTGCATTTACCAATCGTCTCAAGCCATCCAGGGAGAGCAAGAAGTTCATGTAACTCTATAACATGTTGAAAAACGTGAACGTGAACCTCCCACTATTTGACGTTATTAAAGTAATGCCGACTTACGTCAAGTTTTTCAAAGAACTCGCGTCAAAGGAAAGGAAGATAAAAGCAAATGAACGAGTGATATTATATAAGGAAGTGAGCACAATATGCCATCAAACGTTACCACCGAATGCGAATGACCCAGGGAGCTTCTGCATTATGATAACTCTTGGGGATGGGCTAAAATCATGTGGAATTCTCGATTTAGGGCAGGGATCAATTTGTTGCCCTATGACCTATACAAGCAATTCAACCTTGGGAGAATGAATACAACGAGTTTACGGCTTTAATTAGCGGATCGTTCATTGAGATATCCCTTGGGGACTTGTCGATGACGTTTTGGTAGAAGTTGGATCACTAGTTGTTCCCATAGATTTTGTTATATTGGATGTTGGAGAGGTGGATGAGTCAAGTAAGGAGCATACTATCCTTTTGGGTAGACCTTTCATGGCAACATCACACACGTTGATCGATGTGGGATGGGGAAAAATGACACTCTCCATATTCGATGAATCGATTACGTTCTCGCTTAAGGATATTCATAGATTCCCATCACCTATGTTTGGTCCGGACTGTTCGTATCTCGATTCTATGGATCAATACGTGAGCGAATTATTTGGCGTTGTACCAATAGAGAGATGTAACATCGAGGTCGACGATTTTAATTCAAATGCGGAGGGAGTGGTCACCATTTTCAAAATCAAAGAGGAGCTTATGGTCGAGCCGCCTATTAGACCCATATTAGAGCCCAAATTGGAGTTGAAACCACTTCCGAGCCATCTCAAATACGTTTTTCTCGAGTCTAACGAAAGGAAACCCATAATCATTTTCGCAGAGTTGGCTGAGCACAAAGAAAGAGAACTAATCGAGGTTCTCAAGAAATATAAGCAAGCAATTGGATGGAGCATCGGTGATATCAGAGGGATAAGTCCGGTCACGTGTATGCACCGGATCGATCTAGAAGGAGTCAAACCGATACGAGAAGGGCAGAGACATTTGAACCCTATGTTCAAGGATGTAGTCAAGAAAGAGATTTTCAAGCTCATCAATGAGGGGATCATATATCCCGTTTCTGATAGCGAGTGGGTTATTCCAGTACACGTTGTTCCGAAGAAGGGAGGAATCACGATTTTAGAAAATGAAAAGGGAGAAATTGTTCCACCGTGTGGCGCATGTGCATTGGCTATTGGAAGCTCAATGCCACAATGAGGAAAGATCACTTTCTACTCCGATTTATGGACCATTTGCTCGACAAATTAGCAGGGCACGAGTATTATTGCTTTTTGGATGGCCTTTCCGATTATTACCAAATAGCGATAGCTCTGGAGGATAACAAAAAACCACATTCACGTGCCCTTTTGGCACATTTGCTTACCGGAGAATGCCCTTTGGCTTGTGCAACGCCCCAGCAACCTTTCAGAGATGTATGATCTTTTTTTTCACCGAGTTCATCAAAGACTTTCTCGAAGTCTTCATGAATGACTTTTCGGTACTTGGCTCTTCCTTTTCTCATTGTTTGAGTAATTTGACTAAGGTACTTGAGCAATATGTTGAGTCTTATTTGACTTTGAGTTGGAAGAAGTCTAACTTTATGGTGATAAGTGGAATTGTGTTGGGACATGTAATGTCGAGTAAGGGGTTGGAAGTCGATAAGGCTAAAATCGATGTTATTGAAACTCTTCCACCCCCTTAAGATGTCAAAGGAATTAGAAGCATTTTTAGACATGCGGGCTTTTATCGACGTTTCATAAAAGATTTTCCTAAAACTTGTCACCCATTGGGTAAATTTCTTGAAAAAGACGTGCCTTTTGAGTTTGATGGTGAGTGTCTTAGTGCTTTTAACGTTTTAAAAGAAAAATTGACACAAGAACCAGTTGTCATTTCACCTAATTGGTCTCTTCCTTTTGAAATCATGTATGACGCGTCAAACGATGTTGTAGGGGCAATCTTAGGACAATGAGTGGATAAAATGCTGAGGGTCATCTATTATGCGAGTTACAAGTTAAATAGTTCCCAACATAATTATACCACTACGGAACATGAACTATTTGTTGTTATATTTTCATTTGATAAGTTCCGTTCTTATATCGTTGGTTCAAAAGTGATTGTGCACATTGATCATGCAGCCCTTCGACATTTATTTGCTAAAATCCAAAGTAAACCAAGATTGATTCGTTGGATTCTTCTTTTGAAATAATTTGATGTTGAAATAAAGGATAGAAAAGGATGTGAAAATGTGGTTGCTGATCATTTGTCTCGTATGTTAATAAAGGGAGAGTTTAACAAATTTGATTCTGTGGACAATGATTTTCCATACAAGGTTGCTAATACGATTGAAAAAGTTAATGAACCTTGGTATGCCGATTTTGTTAATTACCTTGCTTGTAGATTTATCCCTAACCAGCTTTCTTCTCAAGAAAGGAAGAGATTTTTGTTTAAATGTTGGAGTTTCTTTTGGGACGATCCTTACTTATACAAGCAATGCAAGGATGGACTCTTTCGAAGATGTATACCAGACGAGGAGAAGATTGGTGTGTTGAGGTTTTTCCACGATGAAGGAGGACACTTCGGAAGTCAGAAGACAACATTTAAGGTCCTCCAAGATGGTTCTTATTGGCCCTCACTATTCACCGACGCAGACCGATACTGTAAGACATGCGACAGATGTCAGAGATCAGGAACGATAGGGAAAAGAAAGATGAGATGCCTTTGGTGCCCAACCAAGTTATTGAGATATTTGATGTATAGGGCATCGATTTCATGGGCCCATTTCCGAAGAGTGGAGAGTATGGGTATATACTCTTTGGAGTAGATTACGTGTCAAAATGGGTGGAGGCGATCCCAACTCGGAAAGCTAACTCCAAAATCGTTCTCAAGTTTATTCAAGAGAACATTTTCAGTCGATTCGGAGTACCAAGAGCGATCATAAGCGATGGGGGTAGCCATTTCTGCAACCGTGCCTTTAAGCGATTAATAAGTAAGTATGGGGTGCATTATAAGGTAGTAACTCCTTACCACCCACAGACCTCGGGGAAAGTGGAGATGAGCAACAAGCAGATTAAGGCCATTTTAGAGAAAACAATGAAACCAAACCGTAAAGACTGGGTGACAAAATTGATCGATGCCTTGTGGGCATACCATACGGCCTACAAAAAAGTGTTAGGCATGAGCCCATTTCGGTTGGTTTATGGGAAGGCTTGTCATATCCCCATATAGTTGGAGCATAAAGCAGAATAGGCAATTCGCATGCTGAATTTGGATTTGAAAGAAGCAAGGGAATATAGGAAGCTGGAACTGAGTGAACTGGAAGAAATTAGAAATGATTCATATGAGATGGCATGGGCGAGCAAACGAAGAATGAAGGAAATGCACGAGAAAAAGCTCATTCATAAGAACTTGGAGGTATGAAAGTTAGCCTTACTCTTTAATTAACGTTTTAAACTTATAAGCTCATTCACGTTTTACTCTTTAATTCACGTTTTAAACTCTTTAATTCACGTTGTCAAAGTGGAGTGGCCCATATTTAATCAATAACATCAATGAGTTTGGAGCTGTAACCTTACTTGACGAGAAGAATAATTCTTCTTTCCAAGTCAATGGACACCAGGTGAAGTTGTATCACGGGGGACCTATTTCCCAGAGAGATCATAAAGTGGTATTACTTAACGATCCCCCTCGAGAAGCCTGAATCTTGAACGAGGTACCGTCAAGCATAATACGTTAAATGTTGCACTTCTTGGGAAGTAACCCAAGTTTTTCCCTTTATTTTCTTAATCCTTTGATTTTTGTATATATATTTGTCTGTTTTTGCATGTTTGGGAAGTGCTATTTCGAGTTCTGCAACAAGAGATAATTTTTCCAGACCATCCGATCGGGGCCTATATGTAACCGATCGAACTGAACCTACTTGACAATTGTCTGATCGGACGAAAGCTCTATCCGATCGGACGATTACGCAGACTTATAAAAGTCAGACCTCCTCATTTGAAAATTTTTACTCTAAAAACCTAATTCTTTTTCTTGCAGGTAAAAACCCAAAAATTCACTCTTTTAACCTTCACCAAACTACAAATTGCAATCACCAACACGTCCAATCGGAGGGAAATAGAATCCGTCCAGAGAAGGAATTGAGAACAAAATTGCCCAAACCACATCAACTCTCCAATTTCTGGAAACTCCAAGGTAAAATGGCTTAAACCCGGACTTGATTAATTTCTTGGGAGTTGAATTGCAGGTGTTATAAGCGTTGGGTGTTGGTTGGAAGTTGTGTGATATATTTTGGGTGTTAGTTTCAAGTCGCATGGAAGGTGTTCAACAAAATTCCCGAGAGAATTTGGTTGCCTATTCTCAATATCTGAGTTGTTTGATATGGCGTCCAGCTCTCGTTCAAGGTGTGGGAACAATTCAGGTAGAGGGTCAAGCAATACCCGAGGGGGTTTAGCTCCCTTCGACCTCAAGGATGACAGTGAGGTTACGCTATACAAATCCTTGATTAAACGGGATGTCTATCGGAAGAGGTTTATTGACGTCAAATTCTGGAACATGAAAATCCACATGGACGACATAACGACGATGAGATTCATGGATGGCATCAAAGACTTCGACTTATTTAAGTGGGCCGACGTGAGGCAACCCGGTTATCGGAACCTCATGCTCGAATTCTTCACTACCTTTGAGGCAATGGCCAATGGTTCCTTTGAGTGTTGTCTCCACAACCGTATGCTCCTTACCTCCAAGGGTGACATCGATGTCATCTTTGAAATAGATAGCAATAGAGTGGGAAACTAAGCATTTCAGCTTGACGACTACGACAAGAGAACTTGGTGGACCAAACTTTCTAGATCACCACCAGAGCCCAGCTGCCATTTTAATTCAACGTCCCTGAAGTCAAACGCAGTCTACCTAACTTATAAATTCTTCATGCAAGTGTTCTTGGGGAAATAGGACGCGACAAGGATATCTTCTTCCAAGTTGCGAGCACTGTGGATCGCGTACCTTGGGAGCCTTTATCACTGAGCTTTCTTGGCACCACGGTTGTGAACCCTACGATGATGATGTCGTATATTTGAGTGTGGCGATGCTAGTTGAGAGTCGGATGGTCAATGGTCGAAACGTAGCCATTCTGATATTCATGATGCCCTCGGAGAAAGAAAAGGCTGAGGCAGTCGAGAATACCGACGATAACGATTATGACGATGACGATGATGATGACGAGGAAAACCAGGAGGAAAACGAGAACAACCAAGGAGAAAATGCTAATAACCAAGAGGAGGACCAGGAGGAGAACATAAGGAGATGGAAACCCCAATTTCCATAGTTTTGAGCATGGCGTCTATGGGGAGGGCTTGTACTACTCGGACGAGCAGTGGAGGCAGCAACAGGACTTCCAGGCGAGCATGTTAGAACAAATGAGGCAATTGGGCCTTCATCAAGAAGAGCATGCGAGAACTGCTCGACAAGATGCCTGGGAAGCACTTGGCCGAAATGAATCATAATCTTGCCTGGTTGACCAGCAATGTTGAAGAAAATCATGGATACCTTGTCACGATTGACGAGCGCCTCTCCCGTCTTGAGCAACGCTACCCACCTCCACCTTCGGACGACATGGACCAGTAGGCGGGCCCATGCCCCATCTGTATCATCATTCTATCTAAACTTTTATTTTCTTCTTAGACTATTTGCTTTTATTCGGATTTATTAAATGTATTAATATTTTTATTTTTGTGTGTTTTCTCTTGGGTGACTATGGTTAACTTATGGTTTCGTTAACTGCTTGTTATGGCTCTGTGCACTTGTTTGAATTCCCCGTATTCATGTTTAGCATTTTAGCAACCAAGAGTTTGCTTATTTTTATTAAAGGGGGGAGGGGACTGTGTCATCCGATTGGAGACACATATGTGACCGATCGGACCAAACATTCAACACTGTCATCCGATCGGATGACTTGAGCGACCGATCGGACGAAGCACACTGTACACAACCCGGGATTTAAAAGGGTCAGGATAGTATTATATGGTTGTTTTGGGAGGAATGAGGAGCAGAATTTTGCTCTATGTTTAAAATTTTTTGACTGATTGAGTTATTGATTGCGTTTGTTCGCAAGTTAGCCACACATCTTTATATATGACATACCTTACCAAAGAGCCTACATTACAACCCTAGAAAGTCCTAATCCGATTCTTGATTAAATATGCACACATAACCGATGTACGAGTCTTTGATTTTCACGAGTCGTTGAATGCATGTTTATGTTGATCCGAGCGTATACACTTACCTTTTGAGAAACATGAGCGAATGAGTGAACCATAACATATTTCCCTTTTGCGAGGATGCATTCTTTTGATTTCAAGTTGAAAATGTAGCATGAGTTTAGCCTTAAAGTTTTTGACAAAAGAGTTTATATTTGCAAAACTAAATTATATGCACAAAAGGACTCTTTGATCTTACTATCTTCACTTCTCTTGATTTTGATTCTTTCGTTTGTTCGAGGTCGAACAAACCAATTAAGAATGGGGTGGTTGATTCGTACTTATTTGTTATGAATCAGTATATAATCGAGTCATGTTTGAGTCTTTTTACTTTCTTTTTCGGGTTAACAACAGGATAAATTGCATAATTTTGCATTCTTTGCATTTTTGCTTAACTTTCCAACTTGTTGATCAACTATCGGTCCAATTGAGAGTAATTCTTTATTTTCTCATACAACTAGAGCATCCGGCGGATCTAAAAGACAAGGATAGAGGAAGAAACGCTCAAAAGTAGCCTAAATGACACTCATCCGATCGGTCGGATTGTATCTCTGATCGAATTGACCGATGAAACACGCACCAGTCGGATGAACTGATACATCGATCGGGCCTGCAGACAGAAACTTTCGTCCGATCGGATAAAACCAATGTCTGATTGGACACTTACGTTATAAACGCAAAATTCTTGGAAATCTTCAGTTATGAAATGGCTTGTATCATTTATAACTGAGGAAGGAAGTCAGAATACGGACACATATGAGAGAGGGGAAGAAGGATAGGCTGGTGAACCCACAAAACATCTCAATAGGTAGAGAGATTTAACACATCTCTCATACCTCTAGCATAAAGCCCTTACGACAATCATAGTACGGTTCGAGTATTTTGCGACCATCGTTCATCGCTGGAATCCAAGGTTCGTGACAAGCTTTGAGGTTTCGACGTAATTTTTGGAGTGGGCAGGTTCATCATCAACATTCATTCAAAGTAGTCTCGACAATTAGTTACATCTAAACTCATTTTCTTGAATTCATTTTAATTATATGATTGGTTAATTGTGCTGAATTATTTGGTGAAGATTTTGTTGGGATTGTGTTAATGATTTGTTGGGTTCTTGATTAGTCGAATTTATTATTCTCGTATTCTAGTTATCTTATGTTTGGATGATGGATTGTTATTTAATCGGTTGATAATGTTTATGATTGATTTCATTGAATGAGTTGCTGCGTTTTAGTTATTTCAATTGGATTAAGTCTTGGTTGAAGGCTGGAAGTTGAATTAATTCATTAGGAAAAGCATAATTAGTATTGGATAATGATATATTTGAAGTATAGTGAATGAACGGTTTGGTGTTTGATAGTTAATTCACATTAAGGTGATTTGGATGTTAGTTAGTTATTGGTCATGCATGATAAGACTTAAGCGTGTTTTAAGATCTTTCGTACGATGTTAGATAGTTCGTAATTGAGTTTGCTAAATTAGTTTTCTTACTTCTTGTCAAGAGGTTGACACTCTCGAAGCAAGAAGAGTTTGAGTTTATTCAAGTTAAGTCGATTTCATAATACCAAATCAAGACCCCGCCTGATCGTGTGTTTAGAATAAGAAATTATGTTATTAGTATGATAAACATCATTGACTCCGATTTCCATTCCTCGAGAGACTTGACTCGAGTTAACTTGCCAGTCTACAAGTGACCCCATTCTCTTGCAGGCGAACTAAACCTTTCAAACGTAAATGCGCATTTGTTTAACTTAGATTTTAATTTTAAAAGGACACAAAAGTTCAGATCAAGGAGTTCGCTTACCAAATCCGTATAATTCCTGCATGTTTGCCGACATGGATATTTAATGTCGTATAAGCTAGTTCTCCACATTCTACTTGGTTGAAGTAAACCCTGAAGTCAATACGTCGTGCCTCTTGGTAAAGCTTAAAACCAGCAGCCATCACCTCAGATTTAAGAACATTAAATGCACCCTACAATAGTGTCGGACACGCGTTGTCAGCCCATTTCCTCGTAATATATTTAATCATGTGGACCAAAAAAATGAAAGGCCCATATTAAACCCTACAAACTTTTGACGACGCCCGAAAAACCCTTCATGTCTCCTCAAATTTGCGTCGGTCCCCACACAAATGCCTTTTCACCTTCGCCTTTCCCCATTTCAAGAAAACAAAGCAAACATCTGCCATTTCTCTCTGCAAAAGATACATCAAGAGCACTATAAAAAAAATTATTGTCATCTCCAAAACCCAAAAATTTCAAGCCAACAAGCCTGCTCCTTCTTGACAACATGATAAATAAGTCCCCCTAATTTGTCATATCAGTATTATCTTACTTTACTACAACTCTCCATCTCTGAACATATTTCTTTTTTTCTCTTCCCCATTTCATAATTACATTGAACACATGGCAAATTTAGCTTCATCTGCTTTTGATTCCCAAAACCCTAACTCACCCCCTCAAGATATACTATCTGAGATGGAGTCTATACAGATTCCATTGACCCGTTGTAAGAGAAGAAAAACTACAACTGCACCCAAACCCGGTCTAGTTGATGAATCGGCGGGAAGCCCTTCCTGGTCTGAGCTTGAGGCTCAAACCAAAGCCTTAAAAGAAAACATCCCGGAAGGCATCCCCTTAAACCAGCCAGAAATGCCTTCAACTTCACATCCTAATTTTTCCTTTGCTAACCAAGTAACTGTAGTACCATCGTCGGCTCATGCCAATCTACCCCCTCTTCTGCGAGCTACTCGAAAGACCATGATATTCCATGGATACTCCTAGACAGGAGTAAACTCACAGAATTCATCAAAATCCTTAATCCCCTAGAAACCATATAATTCATCCAACCTGAAGTCGAAAAAACTGATCCAGACCATCCTCCCCCAAACCATATTACTCTTTTTGATGAGTATCTGAAAGCAGGATCTAGGTTCCCCTTACATCCTTTTCTTGTTTCTGCTTCTCAGAAGTACAAAGTCCCCTTATTCCAGATGACCCCTAACTCTACCAGGTTCATAGCCGGATACATAATTTTATGTACATATTACAATGTAGAACCCGACGCAGATTTTTTTCATTTTTGTTTTCCAATAAAAAAGCAAAAAGGCTCTTTATACATTTCTTCGCATCAAAAGGTGCTTTCTGGTTAACCCATCGTCAAAGGTCTACGAATGGCGACCAAAACTCCTTTTTTTTTTTTTTTTTTTCATTCTGTTGAACCTTGGCCATTCCCTTTAGAATGGAGAGAGGCGACCCCTCCTTAAGAGGCGGTGCCCTCAAAAAAAAAACCAACCTTCCCTATACCAAAAATACTCAAAATTGCTCTCAGAATGGAGTGAATGTCCTTACAACATGATGAGACTCACATAGTCAGAAAGGATATACTCCTTCGTGGGCCTTAGCCAATGACCTCTATAACTAACCAAACATGAATTCGGTAGGTTTTATCATATCATAAATCTCTTTAATTCCAGGTTCACATAAAACAAATAATAATCCATTTTTCCTTTTCACAAAGCACCTCATTTTTTATTGCAAGTCCTCCAGCTCAGAAGGAGGGGCCACAGTCTAACTAGACTCAAGCCTAGCCGTGAATTTTATAGCCCCAGCTCCCGTTGTAGATGTTAAAACAGAAATGGAGCTTGCTCTAGCTGCTAGAAATACTGCAGAGGAGCTCGTGGATTCTGACAACCTCATGCCATTGCGAACAGTGATCAGCAAGGGGAAGAAGAAAATAACTACCGGTGATCAAAATCCTCTGAACCATGCCATCTCCTAAACGTCACTATACTCAAAAGACATCTAGATTGGGTTCTCCAAATCTGGATAAGGGTCTTTTCCAGTGCAAAAAATCCGACCAGATCAAATCTTTCATACATAGACAAATGGAGACCCATGTAATTTACCATCTCAAAATAATACATCTTAATATCTTTCTAACTCAAAACCCATTCTCACTACTTCTGGTGATATAGCTGGAACCTCTGGTGAACTCTCTCTCCAGTCATCTGTTAGAGGCGACCTCCAAGGGTGAAGAGAAAAAAGTATGTGACGAGATGATAGCCTAGACTGAAAAATAGACAAAACAATTATCCCTAAAGTAGGGAGAGCTGGATGAAGCTCGTCGCCAGCTGGCGACCCAAGGACAAAAATTGAATGTCACCAAAAGTCAACTAGAGACACTGAAAGATGAGGCCACTCGGTTGAAGGAGAGACAAATAGAGTTGGAGGGACTCCTGATGACAAAGGATAAACAAATATAAGAGGTAGCTCGCATAGCCCGCCAAGAGGGAATTACTGAGGGAAAAGTCGAAGGAGTGGCCGAAGGTCATCGAGTGTTTCTGAGCAGCGAAGTGGGTAAGAAATTCATGGAAACATATATGACCCACCTAATAAAAACTTATCGACAAACGACTTTCCTGAAAAATCTAGGGAGAGGGGACAAATACTGGTTCAACATTTCCGTAGAGCGAGTTAAGGCTCAGTTTGCAGCGGCAAATATTGACTTCGAGCCAGATGTGGAGACAATAAGAAATGAGCTCCCTGTCTTCACATTTTGGCGTGGTGATGATAATCAGAGCCTACATACCACTTGGTGGACCACCTATGCGAGCGAGGAAATCCTGAAGGCTGGACTCATCAACGAACTTGATTCTCCTCTCGACGACCTAGTCCCTGACTGTAATCCTGCATAATAATTTTTTTTTGTAATGACTCCTGTAATAAGATTATGACCTTTCCAAGGTTTAGCTGACCATACATGATATCTCCTTTCATGCGTT
The DNA here is from genome assembly GCA_014905375.1 of Phtheirospermum japonicum. NCBI lineage: Eukaryota > Viridiplantae > Streptophyta > Magnoliopsida > Lamiales > Orobanchaceae > Phtheirospermum > Phtheirospermum japonicum. Next base: position 1,598,751 of record BMAC01000133.1, read on the forward strand.
TGTGACTTAGAATTATTAAGATGTCTCCTTTAATCACGAACTATATCAAGCATGATCCATTCCACAATATCATAAAAACCTGAGAAAACACAACTTATTCCAGAGTTTTAACATCATAAAAATTACCAATCGCGTGATGACTTAATCATATTATAACCATGTAACCCTTGATGCCATATATGAGCCGACCTAACATAAGATGGGTGTAAGAAAACACCATGTAATTAGAACCATAAAAAGAACCATGTTAGATCATAAATAGTGCAGACCCAAAAACTATCAGGTCGCATCATCGTAATGAAGCTAGACCAAAGGTGACCAAGAAACTACTTAGTCCCCCAGGTTAATGCAACCAAGCAATACAACCAGATTACTTAACATCAACACATTAAGTCCCCCAAGTCCCTGCGATGCGAGCAGAAAAACCAATAATTTACATCATCACATAATCACAAACGAGCGACATATATCCCATATTCTTTCCACAATTTGAGAAAGGAGATATAAACCAAACCTGTTTTCCACATAAGTTGCAAATAAATCAGCCAGAATCAAAAGCACAAAGATTGAAACTCAAACATGTTCTCTACATAGGTTTTAAACAAAACATCAAAGAATATGTAAATCAAACATACTACTTGCAAAAATTTTAACAGAACAATAAAGAATATGTAAACCAAACATACTCTCTACCACCAAAATTAAAAAGAACATGTAAATCAAACATGCTCCTTGCAGCAAAGAATATGTAAATTAGTCTTATTCCATACCACTCATTGAATATGTAAATCAAATATATTCCCATCCATATAGCCATCGCCGAGCTAATTAAAGCATCAGCATACTTCTATAACCATAAAACCATCGCCGACCTAATAAAAGCGTCAGCCCATAACCATAATCATAAAAACTCATTGAATGCCATAAGAATAAACTCTTATTCATCGCTGATCTAAATAAGCATTATCCCGTAGTTTGTGAAAATTGCATAAAGATATGAATCCATCGTCGACCTAAGAAAGCATCAGCCCATAGTAATAAAAAAAATAGAACCTTCGTCCATCGCCCGAAGGGTAAGACATAGTACTTCTTCAAGTGGCAGATATTCCAGCTTATCACTAATTCTTTTCCTTTCTCATCCTCGAGCACGTATGCACCTCATCGCAATACTTTGATGACCTTGAATTGTCCTATATAATTAGGATCCATCTTCTTTGTGGTATATATAGCGTCAGCTCATTTCTAAACTAGGTCGTCGACCTGGAAATATCTTCTCTTCACGAGCCTGTTAAAAGCAGCCTGAATTCTCTGTTTGTACCTCTCCACATGGACTGCAACTTTATCATGCATTTCATCAATTGTTTCCAAAGCCCCCCCTAGCCAGTTGCTCATATCCCTTCTCGTTGAACGTCTCTAATCGATGGGATCCTCTGACTATCTCTGCTGGAATAACATTTTCCATGCCATAGACCAAGATAAAGGGTGATTCACCTGTAGTAGTTCGTGGAGTTGTTCGATAAGCCCATAAGACAGAAGAGATCTCCTCGAGCCAAAGTCCCCCTACCTTTTAAAGTCTCAACTTGATTCTCTGCACAACAATACGGTTAGTGACCTCAAATTCTCCATTAGCTTAGGGATGTGCCACAGAAGCAAATCATCATTTTACCCCCATTATTTTGCACCAATCCTTCGTCTTGTGCCCATTGAATTATGTACCATTGTCCGAGACCAGCACCCGTGGGATGCCATACCTGCAGAAGATATTGTTAAAGATAAAATCATGATGTTCTTTTTGCCAATGCCCGTCACAGCCTCGGCCTCCACCAACTTCGTAAAGTAGTCCACTTTGACCACCAAGTGGAGTTTCTTGTAGGGTGTCCTTGGAAATGGCCCTATAATGTCGATTCCCCATTGCGCAAATGGGCAGGGCGAGCTCATCATCATCATATATTCTTCGGGCAAGTGAATGATAGTTTCAAGAATCAAACATTTCTTGCAAGTCATAATGAGCTCACTGGCCATACTCTTTAACCCCGGCAAGAAAAACCCGGCTCGCAAAGCTATTCCAACCAGTGCCCTGCTTTTTGCCTGATCGCCACAATACCCCTTGTGTATTTCTCGTAGTACTTCCAGTCCTTCTTCCCTTGAAAATCACTTCAAGTATGGGCCGAAGCGTGACCTCTTGTATAAGCCCCCATTCATCAAACAAAATTGTTCCGCCATCCTGGCTTCTTTAGTAGATAAATGCATATCTCCAACGACCATCTTATCGAGAGTCTCCCGAATCGGTGTTTGCCAATCCTCTCTCTCATCTATTTCCATGACCTGTTTCCCTTTCTCCACGCTGCTATGTGCTAACCCCATTAGTGTGACCATTCTTGTGTCACAAATGCCAAGGGTTCCAGCCATCTTGGCAAGCTGATCCGCCCTGACGTTTTCAGATCGTGATAAATGTTCCAGTTTAAACTCCTCGAATTGAGTTAATCCCTATTTAAGCTTTCTCAGATACTCTTGCATGCGTTCCTCTCTTTCCTCAAGAGACTCATCATATTGGCAAGATACCAGCTAAGAGTCGGTGTATGCCTTTATTCATCGCTCTCTTAGGACGCTGGCCATTTTAATACCTTATAGTAATGCTTCATACTCAGCTTCGTTATTGGAAGCCTTGAATCCCAACTTGATCGCAAAATCCAGGTTTACCCCTTCTAGGCTAGTTAATACAATCCCCAGCCCGACTCCCGATGCCATAATTGATCCATCTATATGTAACGGCCACGCCTTTTGTTCCTCTTTATGCTCTGTCGAGCGCACTATCTCCTGTAGAGAATTCGCTAATACCTACACTTTAATAGACATCCTAGGATCATACACTTCATCGTACTGGCTGAGCTCGATTACCCACTTCACCAATTGTCCAGATACATTCGGATTACTCAAAACCTGTTTGAGGGCTAAGTGGTGCGTACCTTAACCTTGTGGCCCAAAAAATAAGGTCGGAGATCCCTCGCCGTATAGATCAATGCAATTACACCTTTCTCCAGCTCCGAGTAGTTCAACTCAGCTCCCCTTAACATCCTGTTAATATAAGAGATAGGTTTTTTGACACCTGCATCTTCTATGATGAGTATCGAGCTTACTGCGGCCTCACCAATGGATATGTACAAAATCAGATCTTCGCCCGGCATCAGTTTAGTTAGTAATGGGCATCTAGATACTCCTTGAGCTTATCAAAATATTCTGCCACCTTCTTTGTCCACTCGAACTTGGATCCTTTCCTCAACGTTCTGAAAAAGGCACCCCTCTCTACTGGCCTGGAAATAAAATGGCTAAGCCATGCAATACGACTAGTTAATACCTGCAAATCTTGTACTATTCGGGGATGGGGCATCACTATAACAGCTCGCACCTTCTCAGGGTTCACCTCAATACCTCGCTTCATCACCATATACCCCAAGAATTTACCTGATTATACATAAAATTCTGACTTCTTTGGGTTAAGGAGCATGCCATATTTCCTCAGTATGGTAAAAGCTTTCCGTATGTCCTTCGCACGTGAGTCCGCCTTTTTTGCTTTTCACCAGAATATCATCCACATAGACCTCCACGGTGGACCCCAAAATATCTCTGAACATCTTGTCCACCATCCTTTGAAAGGTCGCCCCTACATTCTTCAACCCAAATGACATAGAAACAAAACAGTATGTACCTGTCGAGGTGACAAAGCTCACCTTAGGTTGGTCTTCTTTCGCCAATGGAATCTAACAGTATCCCTGTGATGCATCATGCTCAACAGCTTACATCCTGAAGTTGAATCAACCAGTTAGCCGATACGTGGTAAAGGGTAATGATCCTTTGGGCAGGCCTTTTACAACTCATGGAAATCCACACACATCCTCCACTTCTATCCAAGTTTTGGCACCATCATAACATTAGATAAATATTCTGAGAATTGGATCACCCGGATGTGTCTAGCCTTTAAAAGCTTCTCCACTTCTTCCTTGATTACGTTGTCAAGCTCTGCTTCAAAATGTCGCCTTTTCTGTTGCACATGTTGCACCTCTTGGTCGGTGTTTAAATGGTGTTGTGTGAACTTAAGAGACACTCCTGGCAGCTCCCCATCTCCAAAGGCAAAGACATTCCAAAACTCTCTTAGTAAAGCAATCAGCTCCTCCTTCACGATATCCATCTTTTAAGTCCCTATTCTGGTAGTATATTCTGGCCTGCTTTATTATAATGAAAACTCCATGAGTTCTACATGATGGAGGACATAATTCTCCTCCTCCCTCATCTTTTTGGAACTAAGTATCCTTCCTGCACGTCACCCATCCTTTCTCGCTTTCCCTCGCTCATCCATTTTCTTACAGTCATCTGATAGCACGATCTGGCGGCCTATTGCTCTGATATTATTTCGACCACCTTATCTCCTGACGGATACAATATGCTCATGTGGTAAGTGGAAGTAGCCGCTCGGAATTCATTAGGAGCAGTTCGCCCCAATATGACATTAAGTTCCCTCTGATGATTAAAGACTTTAATTCCTTCTTGACCCTTAGCTCACCTTTCCCCCATACCACCGGGAGCACTAACTCTCCATCAGTGATCCATATTAGCCCAGCTGGGTCAAAAACTATGTTATCCGTAAAGCCCAGCTCTCCATACTAAGCTACCACTCAGTACTGAGCTGCCATAATACCGTTTATTTCATAAGATCTTGCCACCTCACATAAGAGCTCTCCACTCTTATACGAGAGGTTGCTACCCCCCAAAAACATCTGGCCCACCTCACAGAAGGGTTACACCTTCTAGAGGAGGATGTTGCTTACTAAATCCGTACAATACCTGCATGTTTGCCGACATGGATATTTGATGTCGTATCAGTAACTTTCTTTCTAGTAGCCATCTTATTGAAACTACATTTAAGCATGCTCCACTAGGGATAAATTTGGATGGGTCATGGATTTGCATCTTTGCTTTCACTATAGGGAACTCTGTTTAAATGTCTTACCTTCTAGAAAAGCACGATCAACTGCTTTTTTCAAACTTTGACGAATTAACTTAATTTCCACTTTTACACCTAATGTTATAAGTCATAACTAATTTTGTAATCACTTTTGGACAACATATAACTATATATACAAAGAATATATATATATATTAATACGACATCAAAAATTGACTCAACTATATATGGTAAGAAAGTAACAAAAGTGGTACAAGGTTCTAGGTCCTGACAAGTTGATAATATGGTAATAATATATTTTTATGTTTATTATGAAATTATGGGAAGTAAGAATCCTAGTATGAGAATATATCCTAATTATGGAGATTGGGTACACTTAGGAGATTTAATCCCATCTTATGAAGGAATCCTATTAGTTGGTGGAGAAGTTTAAATAATCTGATAAATAGGGAATTCAAGCTCTTATTTTCATAACTTTTTTCAACTTCAATTCTTATTTCATAATTTTAATTAACTTCAGTTCTAATGAACCATAGAGCTCACAATTTCTTGGGGAATACTTCTTTCACCTTCAATTATCATGGATCATGGAACTCTTATTTACGGGTTTTTTGGGGAAATAAAGAGGCGAGCTCTTCTTTAGGAGAGACGAGCTCTTTAGGAGAGGCGAGCTCTTATACAGGATATGTGAACCATAGATTGGGAACACGTCTCATATCTCCTATCTATACAAAGAGGACACATACCTCACTTCTATTCTAAGTTAATTTTTATATGCTACGTTTTTAGCTCTCGCATATTTCTATCGAACACTATCTGACTTAAGTATCAAAGGGCCTACGGCGAGGCTGTCTGGCTTGGGTTCTGTTTTGCAGGTTGATCAAGTCATCAGGATCTTTCTGAAGGTCTATCAGGTCGTTGAATACGTATTTGAGGTTGATCAGGTCGCCTAGCACATATTTGAGGTTAGCACTCTCTTTTCTTGGTGAACCAATCCTTTTGGTCGCATCAAGTGGCGCCGTTTGAGAGAAAGAGGGACATTGAGTCCTTGAGCAAAACACGTGAGAATATACAAGTGAATTTTTGAATTGCAAACTTGCTAATTTCAGATATAAGTTCTAATTCTCTATGGCTTTTAAAAATTGATGGTCTGTTTAACTTATCATAATTGATAACTCTTATATGGCAATTTATAATGGTCAATGGGGTATTAATCATGCATGGAGTTGGATAGATTGGTCTTGTGATTCTTCACGTGTCTGATTGAATAGACAAAGGGGGATTAATCACGCATGGAGAGTTCTAGTTGGATTTATTTGATATGGTTTAATCTTATGGGGATATGCATGTGGTTTAATTCTTGATTGAAGGGACTTATTTAGATAACGTTTTTTTTGTAATTTAATGCATCCTGTACTATACAAAATTTTGAAAGTGCATCCTGTACTATACAAAATTTTGAAAGTGCATCCTGTACTATACAAAATTTAGAAAAAACTAGTTTTATTAAATAAAAACTAGAATTTATTAAATAAACATGCAAACCATATTTTATCCTAACGTTTACCGAAACTAATTTTATTAAATAAATAAAATTTTATAATTTATTAAATAATAAATTCGGTGAGTTTGGATATTTAATAAAATATTTAATAAAATATTCCGGAACTAGTTTTAAATAAATAATAAATTCACCGGAACTCACCTAAAGTATACGGGTTTGAAAATATGCAACGTCACTCGCGAGATTAGGTGAGTTTCGGCGAGTTGGGGCGAGTTGGCTTGTCGGAGGATGCACTTTTAGAATTTTGTGAAGTATAGGATGCATTAAATTACAAAAAAAAACGTTAGGATTCAAACTCAAAAAACGTGTGTAGTACAGGATGGTTACAATCTTTTTCCCATTAGATTAATATGGTTATATGGTGTATTTAACATGGTTCATTTGGTTAATTTGGTAAAACATTATTTATTTGGTATAATATTATTTGGTTTGTTTGGCTTATATTGGTTAGTCAGTTTCCCATATATTATTTTGGGTTTATATGGTTTATTTGGTTTAACGGATTTATATGAGGATTATTGTTATGATATATGGTTTTGTATTGATGTTGGTTTTGAAGGGTTAATTTATTTTGCCACTCAAAATCTAACTCCGGAATGGTTGACTCAACGCGACGAGGTTGTTAATATTTAAGGTTATATATCAGGATTCACAGAAAGGTGATCATAAAATTTTGCTACCTCAAAGTAAAGAGGTCGCGTAGTTAGATATTCGAGGAGAGGTAAATTTTTCTATGGCATAAATATGACTGCATATGCAGTCATACTCATGTTCGTTTAAATTTTTCTATGGCATAAATATGACTGCATATACTCGTTTAAATCACGCAAAATGGAGAGTTTTCTATTATCTACTTGTTTCAATCATCCAGAACATGGGGAAATAGTGACTTATGCAATTTAACATGGTGTTTGCTTGATTCAATATGCCAACTACCAAACACTATAAGGAAATAGACACGTACAACACATTGTTCATGTTGCGACCTCAAATTTATTCTCGCGACCTCACTTTTATTCTTGCGACCTTAGATACGAATCATGTGACCTTATTACATAGAACAATATATGGTTTATTTAACTTAGACATGGGGGAATAAGTACTTTTGTTGGTCACCTATGGTCTAATGCTATTGCTTATGCGACGTAGTTTATTTCTTTGCTCGCATTATTTGAACATGGTCGACTGAATAGTTTTCTCAGTCACTTGTGATCCAATATGGACTATGGTATGGGGTCTCTGCGGACTAAAGGCATGGTATGGTTATTAGCTCATGGTCAATAGTTTTATGGTTATAAGGCGATGCATAATAATATTTCAGGGTTATGATTTATGGTTAGGGTATGAAATGATTTTTTGGCTGACCTATTTTAGATCGGATAAATGGTTTATGGTTTGCCTGATCTATTTTAGGTCGGATAAATGAAATATTTATGTTTTTATATATTCTAGTTAACTCCGTACCTCAATCAACTAGAGTATGGGGGACACGCTCATACGACATCAAAAATCGAATCGATTAGATATGGTAAGAAAGTAACGAAAGGGGTAGAAGGTTCTATGTCCCGGCAGGTTGATAACATGGTAATAATATATTTTTATGTTTATTATGAAATTATGGGAAATAAGAATCCTAATATGAGAATATCTTCTAATTATGGAGATTGGGTACAATTAAGAGATTTAATCCCATCTTATGAAGGAATCCTATTAGTTGGTGGAGAAGTCTAAATATCTGTTAAATAGGGGATTTAAGCTCTTATTTTCATAACTTCTTTTAACTCCAACTCTTATTCCATAACTTTAATTAAATTCAGTTCTCATGAACCACAGAGATCACAATTTCATGGGGAATACTTCTTTCACCTTCAATTATCTTGGATCATGGATCTCTTATTTACGGATTTTATGGGAAATAAAGAGGCAAGCTCTTCTTTAAGAGAGGCGAGCTCTTATACAGGAGACGAGAACCCTAGATTGAAAACACGTCTCTTGTCTCTTGTCTATACAAAGAGGACACATGCCTTACTTCTATTTTAAATTGATTTTTATGTCTCACATTTTGAGCTCTCGCATATTTCTCTCTGATACGAAATCAAATATTCACGTCGCCAATATGAAGGTATTTATGTGAATTTTAGTAAGTAATCTCAGTAAGCGATCTAATTTCTTAGAAGGAGCAAACCTACTGGGAGCTGGGCGAGCTGTTTTGAAGGGTAGTGACCTATTGCATAAGAGTGGCGAGCTCTTATGTGAGGTGGCGACCTCTTTTTATATAAGCTTTATCATACGAGCTCGGCGCTGAGTGGTAGCTCGGTGTTGAGAGTTGGGCCTTATGATTTTGGACTTTGTTAGACTAATATGGGCTATTCAATGTGATCCTAGCGAACTGAATCTTATGTATAGGATTATTAGCCCACGACTAATGTAGTAATTCAGCGTGAGTTCTATCATTTATGGGAATTAACATGCATGAGAGATCCCAATTCCGAGTTGGTCGTGCTATTTTATGGTAGGAGAGGGAAACCCTAGATTTTGAATACTTTTCTTATCTATATAATGAGGACTCATGCCCCATTCTCTCTCTCTAAGTTGCTTTTACATCCTACATTTTTGAGATCTCATCTCACTTTAAAGAGCTCTCGCCTCTCTCTCACGCACTCTCTAACTTAAGCATCGGAGGGCTTACGCTGGGGCTATCCTCCGACTTGGTTGGGTTTTGTTTTACAGGATCTAACAGGTAGCCAGGAGTCCCTTGGAGATCAATTAGGTCGCTAAGTAGTTATTCATAGTTATTCAGGTCGATGATCATATATTTAAGGTCAGGAACCACTTTTATTGAAGCACCAATCTTTTTGGTCGCATCAAGTGGTGCCGTCTGTGGGAAAGAGGGACATCGCATCCTTGAGCAAAAGATGTGATATTTTTCACAAACGCAACATGAAAGGGAGAAGTATACTACCCTAGAACATAAATTCTGAGTCAGAAACGAGCAAACCAAAGGGAACGAACAAAGGAACACAAGAACGACTAGCATTGGGACCAATAATCTCATTTGGACCTGATGAACGCCGCATCCTACAATTGGAACATAATGATGCATTAGTAATTAAAGTTGAAATAGTATGGTATGAGGTTGGAAGGGTGTTTGTAGACAATGGAAGCTCAGTTGACATTATATATCTAAAGTGTTTAAAGAAAATGGATATGAAGACAGAGGTACGATCGGTGGATATTCTGATTTATGCTTTTAATGCATCACAAGTTATCACCGAGGGCGAGCTGACACTCCCTGTGGATTTAAGAAAAGGGGACTAAGAGTAAGAAAAGAAGTAAAATTCTTAATTGTCAAAGGGAACTCGGCGTACAACGCTATATTGGGGCGACCTGCCCTCAACATATTCCAGGTGATCACCTTTACTTACCATATGAGTATCAAGTATCCAGCAAGAGATAAGATAGGAGAAGTAGTATCAGAACAATAGGTCGCTAGATCGTGCTACCAGATGACAGTTAAGAAAAGCATGGATGAAAACAAGCAAGAAAGAGCAGGTGATATACGAGAAGGAATTCTCATCTCCAAAAAGGTGAAGGAAGAGGAGAATTATGCTCAACCTCACGAAGAACTCATATAAATATCACTGGAAGAAGGCAGGCCGGGTTGCACAACCAAGAAAGGCACCCAACTGATGGAAATTATAAGGGATGACCTGATAATGTTATCAAGAGAGTTTCGAGACATTTTGGCATGTGGAGAGGGAGAGCTAACAGGGGTATCCCCTGAGGTTGCACAACATCATTTGAATGCCGATCCGGAAGCAGGGTCTTTCCAAAGAAAAGGAGATATTATGGGGTAGATCTTGACAAGGTAATCGAGGAGGAGGTGCAGAAATTATTAAAAGCATGACACATTCGGGTAATTCAATTTTCTGAATATCTCTCCAATGTTGTGATGGTACCGAAACTCGAACAGAAGTGGAGGATGTGCGTAGACTTTCGTGACTTAAATAAGGCATGCCCAAAAGATCATTATCCACTGCCACACATTGATCAATTGGTGGACTCGACCTCCGGTTGAGAGCTGTTAAGCATGATGTATGCTTCACAAGGTTACCACCAGATTCCCTTGGCGAAAGAAGACCAACCCAAGGTAAGTTTTGTCACCTCTACAGGTACTTACTGTTTTGTCTCTGTGCCGTTTAGATTGAAGAATGCAGGTGCGACCTATCAGAGGCTGGTGGATAAGATGTTTAAAGACTTGATGCGGTCCACTATGGAGATTTATGTGTACGATATGCTGGTAAAGAGCAAAAAGGTGGATTTATATGTGAGATTTGCGAAAAGCCTTTGTTATGCTAAGGCAATACGAGATGAAACTCAATCCGAATAGTGTGCTTTCAGTGTGAGATCTGGGATATTCTTGGGGTATATGGTGATAGAGTGAGGTATCAAAGTAAACCCGAAGAAAGCGCGAGGTGTTATGAAGATGCCACATCCCCGAACGGTACGCAACGTACAGGTGCTAACTTGTCGAATTTCAGGTCGTAGCCGTTTTATTTTTAGGTCGGAAGAGAAGGGCGTGCCCTTCTTTAGGATGCTCAAAAAGGGATCTAGGTTTGAATGGATAAAGGAGGCTGCAGAGGCTTTTGACAAGCTTAAAGAGTACCTAGAAGAAATACCATTGCTGACCAAACCGATGTCGGGCGAGGACTTAATTTTGTATATCGATTGGAGAGGCCGCAATGAGTTCAGTGCTTATCAGGGAGGACGCGGGCGTATAGAAGTCAATTTACTACATTAGTAGGATGCTGAGAGGGGCCGAGCTAAACTACACAGAGCTGAAGAAAGGTGGATTTGCGCTGATCTATACGGCGAGGAAGCTTTAGCCTTATTTCTTAGGCCACAAGGTTAAGGTACGCACCAACCTAGCCCTTAAACAAGTTTTAAGTAATCCAAGTGTGTCAGGAAGGCTGGTGAAATGGACAGTGGAGCTTAGTGAGTATGATGTGGTATATGAGCCTAGAACGTCTATCAAGGCACAGGTTTTGGCAGATTTTTTTACAGGAGATGGTGCGTTCTGCCGAGCAGGAGGAAGAACAGAAAGCATGGCTATTACATACAGATGGGTCAACCATGGCATCAGGAACAAGGCAAGGTATTGTTTTGACTAGTCCAGAGGGAGAAAATCTAGATTGTGATTAAACTAGGATTCAGGGCCTCCAACAATGAAGTGGAGTACAAAGCATTGTTATAGGGGATAAGGATGGCAAGCGACCTAAGAGCACAAAGAGTTAAGGATTATACAGATTCTGAGATGGTAGCTTGCCAGTTTGATGTGTCTTTTGAGGTAAGGGAACAATGCATGCAGGAGTATTTGAAAAGGCTGAAGGAAGGAGTAATGCAACCTAGAGCACTTGCCCCGGGCTGATAATATCTGGGCGGATCAGCTCGCCAAGATGGCCGAAACATTGGGAACATATGACACAAGAAAAGTCACATTAATGGAATTAAGTCATAGTAATGTGGACAAAGGGAAAGAGGTTATGGAGATTGACACAAAGGAAGATTGGCGAACACCGATTCGAGGGACCCTCGATAAGGTGGTTGCAGGAGATGCATCATTATCTATTAAGAAAACAAGGACAGCGGTACGTTTTTTCCTAATAAATGAAGATCTGTATAAGAGGTCGTGAATCGGCTCATACTTGAAGTGTTCGGCGAAGGAAGAAGGATTAGAAGTATTATGAGAAATACACGAAGGGTATTGTGGCGACCATGCAAAGAGCAGAGCACTAGTGGGAATAGCGTTGCGAGCAGGTTTCTTTTGGCCTGGGATAAAAAGTATGGCGGGCGAGCTCATTATGACCTGTCAGAAATGTCAGATGCACGTTCATGTGCCCACGGAGGATATGATGATCATGAGCTCGCCTTGCCCCTTTGCGCAATGGAAGATTGATATTGTAGACCCCTTCCCAAGAACAGCTGGCAACAAACAAGTGGTCGCGGTGGACTAATTTATGAAGTGGGTGGAGGCTGAGGCTGTGATGGGCATAGGTGAGCAATATATCATTGGTTTTATTTTTAATAGTATTTTTTGCATGTATGGTATTCCGCAAGTGCTGGTCTCAGACAATGGAACCCAATTTAATGCACAGATGATCTAAGAATGGTGCAAACAGATGGGGATGAAGCAACGATTTACCTCTGTGGCACATCCTCAAGCTAATGGACAGGTCGAAGTTACTAACCGTATTATTGTGCAGGGAATTAAATTACGACTGGAGAAAGCAAGGGGACTTTGTCATGAAGATCTCGCATCCGTCTTATGGGCTTATCGAACGACTCCACGAACTACTACTGGCGAATCACCTTTCAGCCTAGTTTATGGAATGGAAGATGTCATCCCGGAAGAAATAGTGGGAGGATCACAACGGCTATCCACATTCAATGTGGAACAAAAAGAACGGCTATCCAAAAGAGCTATCAAAATAATTGAGGAGATACGCGACAAGGCTGTGGCACGTGTGGAAGATATAAACAAAGAATCCAGTGACCTTTAATAAAAAAGTAAAACGATGATACTTCCAGGTCGATGACCTCATCTGGAAGCCAGCTGATGCAATATACACTACTAAGAAGTTGGATCCGAACTTGATAGGGCCATTCAAGGTCATCAAGGTATTATAAGGGGGAGCATACGTGCTCGAAGATGCAAAGGGGAAAGCTTTACCAAGAAGCTGGAATGTGTGCCACTATAAGAGGTACTATGCCTAGCTCTATGGATGATAGGCCCGTGCTTTTCACAACTCTATATATAATAATTTCTATCATAAATTGACACTCCTTTAGGTCGTGGTAGATTCGTACTCGAGTCGCACTTTTTACCCACTACGGACCGATATCTGTGAATAATGGATAAAGGGTTTCTTATGGCATTCTATGAATTTCTATGTTTTATGAATATGATTAAAATCCCGATGCTTTTTCCAGGTCAGCGGTTGGAACTATGGATATTCAATGGATGGGGTTTTTTGTGGGAACATGTTTGATTTACATGTTCTCACATATCTTTGAGGGGACACATGTTTGATTTGCATGTTTTCTCTCAGTCTTTGTGGTTGGGTTCCACTTATGTGCTTTGTCTTATGTGATCTTATGTGCTGTGCGATCTTATGTGCTTTGGTTATTCTTATAAGGTCTTATATGCTTTGTCTGGTTTGATATGTTTGTTTGATTTGTTTATGTGTTGATCCTACTTGAAGGCACATTTGATTTATGGGTTTTCGCATATCTTTGAGTATGTTTGGTTTACATATTCTGGGACGTTTTAGAAGGAAGATATTTTGATTTACATAGTTTCCTTCAACTACGGACATGTTTGTTTTACATATTACTCGACTATGTTTGATTTACATGCTTCTCTTTGAAATCTCCATACGTTCAAATTTGATCTCTAAATCTATAGCTTGCATACAATATATCTGGGAACCTTGATGGCAGGTTTTTTTTCTTGACAGGCTAAGTATAATCTTGGTTTACTCTCAAGATTTGGCGATCAAACTACTCTCTGATTTACCTTAGCTGTGGTTAAGCGTGGAATATGTCATGTTTAATCAAAAGGGGGAAAGTGTTAAGTTACAGAAATAGCTCAGATATTAAGAGGGATTACAATCAGACAATAGCTCGTCCACAGGGGCCTCTAGTTCGGAGCCAAGCTCGGACCTCAAGATTGCATCACCCTTACAAGAGACCCACCACTTTGCCTTGGTGGACTGATTTTTGTCACCTTTCCAGAAGTAGAAAGGAGGAAGCTTAGCTCTTATGGCCGCCATATCTGGTTCGAATTGAATATTAGCTACAGCAAGTTGAGCCTTGACCCGCTCTACAGTAAAAGGCAAATATTCCAGACCTCCTCTCCCCATCTTACCCAGGAAATGTGTTGTATTCTTATACACATTCATTAGCTCAGTCCTATACGCCTCTTTGAACTTTTTGCCCACTTCGCTTTGAAGAAACGTGCGATGAACTTCAATCAGCCTCTCATATCGACCCCCTGCTTTCCCCTCAGCAACCCCTTGTCGTTGAGCTATGTTGGGTACCTCATTCACTTGCCCCTATTCTTCTTGCAGCAGCTCCTCTACTTTCCGAAGGCGATCTTCTAAGGTCACCACCTGACTCGTGGAAATGTTTAGCTCTTCTTCTCCAGCCGTCAGCTGGCGACAAGCTTCGACAAGCTCTTCTTAGGTCAAGGATAGTTGTTGTGTTTGTTTTTCTGCCTGAGCTGCGAGCTCGTGGCAGGTTTTCTGTAACTCACCTTCAGGGGTTGCAGCCAATAACTGGCTGGATAGAGCGGTTAACAAAGTTTTTAGCTGTACCAAGAGAAGTAACAAAAGGGTGTTGAGAGTTAATGTTTTATGTTGAGAGTACTGGAGTAAATCATTCTTGATGTAAAATTACCTCGGTTACTACTCACTTTTCAAGAAGGGGTTCGATCTTAGCAGCGTTGTCGCATTGGGCTAGGTCTTTTTCTAGATCTGGGGGACTCAAAGCAGAAGCAGCAGGTGTCTTTTGTAGACATCGGCGTTTGGGAATTGAAGGTATAGGAGTTATGGTAAACTGAAGGTATAGGAAATATGGTAACGTCTACTCTTTTACCTTTGCCTTTTCCTTTGCCTTTATCTCTGGAGGTGCGCAACGACATTTGATCATCGGAGTCTGTGACCTCGACTGGCTTGTTTATTAAAGCTAGTGCGAGCTCCACTTCTTCGTCAATATTCATAGTGGGAGCTCACGTCACCGATGTTACTGTTGGGTTTGGATCTAGTTGGGTAGTTGCTCCTCCCTCCGAGCTTGATGACAGACAGCTATTAATGACATCATCTACATAAATAAGGGAATGAATTAGTTATTTTATTTCAATAATGAAGTTGAATGAATTTTTGATCATTTGGAAACCTACCGAATTCAAATCTGGTCAAATCCTTAGGTCGCGAGTCGATACCTACAAACAAAAGAACTCGCTCTGAATTTGTGACCCTCAACACGTCGCAAGAATGCTTGATCCATTCAGAGAGCAAGTCAAAGTAATTTTGTTAAAGAACAAGCTATTTTTTGGAAGAATGTGGTGTTTCTTGTTCGAGAGTTCAATTTTGCCATTCGGTTAGAAATGGCCAGGTTTCAGTATTATGGACAAAAAGGAATTTAGCTCGCCATTCATGAACATTTGAAGAGGGGTTTATTAAGAAGCGCTTCTTATGGCGCGAAGAGAGGTAAAAGGAACCTTTCTGGTATTTTAAGTGAAAACAAAAATGGAAAAAATCTGGGTCAGGTTGTACATCATAGTATTCACACAAAATTACATATCTAGTTAAAAACCTAATTGAATTGGGGGTCATTTCAAGTAGGGGGACTTTGTACTTATTTAATATGGCACCTAGAAACCAATAGGGTGGGAATCTGAATCATGCTCTTAGAAGTTCATCGAAGATTGTAATATGATTAGCGGGAGGATGGTTTGGGTATGTTTGTAGGATGTTGGGATGGACCAGTTCAACAGTTTCAGGAAGATTAAGAGCTTCTATAAATTCTTTGAGGTTATTCCGATCTGGGAGTACCGAGTGGTTTTCACAGCTACTCTGTTAGCTTGCGGGAGTTTAGGCAAGTCAGCATGAACTGAGGTTGGCACTATAGTCACTGGGTTAGCTAGAAAATGTTAGGGTTCAGAAGTTGAGGGCATTCCAGGTTCTATTAAGGGATACCTTTAGGTATTTGTTCAATTAAGTCTCTAGTTTGAGCCTCGATTTCGGTCCATGGAATATTTTTCTACGGTTCGTCGGCAAGAATGGGTGGAAGTTTGGGTGCTTTTGTTTTCATAATAGGTCCTTTGAGAGGAATTTCCGCTGATTTGGCGTTAGAGGATAAATCTGGGTTTGAAGGATTAGCGTTATGGGGAATGGAGGAAGATGGAGCTTTATTCATCATTAATCAATCACAAGGGTGGGAAAAGACAGAAAATTCCACTCAGCAACACATCTTACAGTAAAATTAAAGAAATTATTGCTAAGGCAAGGTATTAGGGGGACTTACTCATCATCTTGATCAATCAATATTGTGCAGATTGATGGTTCGTGATTTTTTGCAGAAGCTTGAGGAAATTTTTGCAGAAGGAAATGGTGTGACTTTGCTCTTATTTTTTGTAAATGAAGATAAACGAAGACTAAGGGTTATTTTTTGTATTGGGCAGCGTAAAAATTGAAAAGGCAAAAGGTGTTTTCAATAGGCGGGAAGTTGGTAGGGTTTTTTTGCGGGCCTTTCGTTTTTGGGCCCACAGGATTAAATATATTACGAGGTAATGGGCTAGTGACACGCGTCCGACACGGTACAGAGGCGCATTTAATGTTATTAAATGAGAAGTGATGGTTGATGGTTTCACGCTTTACCAAGGAGCACGCTGGATTGATTTTTGGGTTTAACTCATGATTACATTCTACTTGGTTTCCTACCTCATCGAACCAGAATGTGGGGGACTAGCTTATACGACATCAAATATTCGCGTCTCCAATATGCAGGTATTTATGAGAATTTTAGTAAGTAATCTCAATAAGCGACCTCATTTCTTAGAAGGAGAAATCCTTCTGGGAGTTGGGCGAGCTGTTTTGAAGGGTAACGACCTATTGCATAGGAGTGGCGAGCTTTTATGTGAGGTGGCGACCTCTTTTTATATAAGTTTTATTATACCTGCTCGACGCTGATTGGTAACTCGGTGTTGAAAGTTGGGTCTCATGATTTTGGACTTTTTCAGACTAATATGGGCTATTCTATGGGGTCCCGGCGGACTAAATCCTATGGACAGGCTTATTGGCCCACGGCTAATATAGTAATTCAGCTTGAGTTCTATCATTTATGGGAATTTAGCATACAGGAGGAATCATAATCCCGAGTTGGTCGTGTTATTTTATGGTAGGAGAGGGAAACCCTAAATTGGAAATACTTCTATTATCTATATAAAGAGGACTCAGGCCTCATTCTCTCTCTCTAAGTTGATTTTACATCCTATGTTTTTGAGATCTCATCTCACTTTAAAGAGCTCTCGCCTCTCTCTCACGCACTCTCTAACTTAAGTATCAGAGGGCCTACGCTGAGGTCATCCTCCGCCTTGGCTTGGTTTTGTTTTGCATGATCTAACAGGTTCGCCAGAAGTCCCTTGGAGATCAATCAGGTCGTTGCGCAGTTATTAGAAGTTTTTCAGGTCGTTGATCATATATTTAAGGTCAATATCCACTTCTCTTGAAGCACCAATCTTTTGGTCGAACACTATCTGACTTAAGTATCGGAGGGCCTACGCCGAGCCTGTTCGGCTTTGGTTCTGTTTTGCAAGTTGATCAGACCGTTAGGAGCTTTTTGGAGGTCTATTAAGTCGCTGAATACATATTTGAGGTTGATCAGGTCGCCGGGAGCTTTCTGGAGGGTTATGAGGTCGCCTAGCACGAATTTGAGGTTAACACTCTCTTTTCTTGATAAATCAATCTTTTTGTTTGCATCACACACACACACGAATTTCATTAACAATTACTACGACATACAACATATGTGACATTAATTAATTACTAAAACAATGTTAAAATATAATCATAAAATATAATCTGAGATAACGTTTTTATATATTTCTAAAACGTGTTACTTATTTATGAGTGTTATATTGTTACGTGTTTAAATGTGTTATGTAATTTTTATTTTTTTTATATAAAAGTGGAACCTAAAAAGTTTTACTTATTTAAAAGTATTATAGTCTAATCTTACATATTACAAGTGTTATAATATGCTAGGAATATTTGTACATGTACTGCAAGTATCACCCCTTATTTGGGTACGAATGAACGAAGAAACCAAATCTGCCGCAACCATTTCATTAAAAAATTATTACAAGCTGGAAGGTTTTAAAAAAAAAAAAAAACACATGAAAAAAGGTCCCTTCAAGATGGTATACTTCAGCTATAGAACTAAATGCAACTCTTGTTTGCTTAAATATCCTTAGACTGCTGCTCCTGTGGAGAGTCGTAAACAGAAGAAAATAAAAACATTGAAAAGTCGTGAATAGAAACATATATAGGATTAATTTAATCATGCATACATATGTACATAAGAAGTCATATATAAGGATAAGTAGGCTACCAAAATCTCGAGGTGTTTGGCATTTTAAACACTCTATCCTGCTAGCATAATTATGCACGCCGCATCCATATCTGTAAAATATGATGAACGATAATTGGAAATGAACAATCTAGATATCAAATTAGTTGATCAATAATTACTTTGCAACAGAATCGACAACAATATATATATAGTCGCAAGATGAACAAACCTTGTGCAAATCCAGTCACCATTTTTCCATCCAGGAATAGCATCGTATGCATAGCCAGCAGACGCCATGATTCCAGCGCTATAGCCGCAGTAATCTTTTGACGCACAACATCTATAGCAGCTATTTCGGCTGGCATAGTTATGTGCCCCACAATTTAGTGCACCACAATACCAGTCTCCTGCCAATACAACATCACTAGTTTTTTGTACTGAATATGAGGACATATCAGCTCCGTTAGCATACTTGGGACAGCTGCATCTTTGACACAAGTCACGTTTTTGGAAATTCAGGTGCTGGCACGCTCCGCACATCCAATCTCCTTGCCTGCTGCTCATTGTTAGTGAAAAGAAAGCAAATTATTATGTATATAATGGAAAATGCGCGCGGTGGCTTTATATACTACCAAATATAGGACATGGCCTGATATTTTGTGGGACCCTAATCTCGATTTTCATTTTTGCTATACATATATGGTTCCCGAGCATTGGACAATTGGATGAGGGGACACGAGCAAGGGAGAGGAGCTCAAGATGTGAACTGGTCAGCTGCATACATATGTTCCCGAAAATAAGTCAACAATTGAACTTTTTTTCCATGATTCCCTGTGCATTATTATTGTAAAGAGCATAGCATTGTTCCTTATTCTTGGTCCAGTTCTGGTAAGGCGTTATGAGGGGAAGATGTTATTTGAGAGGTGGGTGGAATGATGAACATGTCCGCTTGCCATTGGCATATGTGGATTACACGTAAGCTGCATACCTGTCACTTTATTCATGATGAGTAGGCTTATATATTTGTTCAGGTAAATTCGAACCAAAATAAACAACCGAGATAAATAAAATAAAAACTAAAATAATTTATGACAAGAGAATCAATTCCTTATAATAATGCACATCCATTGACAACCACTCCTTGCATATATGGTAATTAGATTCCTTCTCTATGCAATAATTCTATATTCATGTGATAGAACATTTTATCCGGAAATTGATCACCATCTTTTGCGTGCAGAACTGCAATAATTCACGTTTGGGATTCCATGCATTTTCATGATATGTATTCGGTGCTCACCAACACAAAAAAGAATATGTGTGTGTTAGATTTTTAGATTTAAATGTCTTCTATGTTATATTTAAATTTTTGGATTTAACTATATAATTTTCAAAATATTGACTTATAGCTCAATATAGTGGTCTGTTTCATCCGACGTCGGTAAGGATTAGATTCACAATATTTACTGTCCAATATAAATTCGGCCTTCTCTTCTCGAATAATTTACAAATAGTTGGGTGAGATCGGTCTTATTCTATGAGATCACATTTTACCCTTTCTAAAATTGACATATGCCCACCAAAGAATCTGCCCGCCTGCGGCAATCCAATTAACACGTGCCCAACCAATTTACTATTTTAGATCAAATTACTGAAATCAGTTCACACTACAAGAAAACAGCTCAATTCCAATGGAAAATTGCCATCGGAATTGATACAATATCAAATATTCACGTCGACAAGCATGCATGTAATGTATGGATTTAGTAAGCGACCTCTTACTCTAGAAGGTGCAATCCTTTTAGGAAGCGGGCGAGCTGTTTTGGGAGCGACCTCCTGTATAAGAGTGGCGAACACTTATGTGAGGTGACGAGCTCTTTTAAGATAAGCGATATTGTGACAGCTCAGCATTGAGTAGTAGCTCGGTGCTGAGAGTTGGGCTTCATGATTTAATATGGTTTTGGGCCCTATTTGGCTAATATGAATTTTATGGGGTCCTGGCGGACTAAAGTTATGGACAGGGTTATCGGCCCATGGCTATTACCGTAATTTAGCGAGAGTTCTCATATCTGTGAAAACTTAGCATATAGGAGGAATCATAATTCTAAGTCGGTCGCTATTTTTGGAATTATAGTTTTAATAGGAGATGGGAACCCTGGATCATCTCTTATTTATATAAAGAAGATGCAGGCCTCATTCTTTTCTCTCTAAGATGATTTTATCCTATGTTTAATCTCTCGCATAACTCTCTCAATCACTATCTGACTTAAGCATCGGAGGGCCTATGCCAGGGTTGTCCACCGCCTGGATTGAGTTTTGTTTTTTGCAGCATCTATCAGGTCGTCAAGAGCTTCTTGGAGATCTATGAGGTCACTGCTCGCATTTTTAAAATTAATCAGGTCGTTGAATTCATATTTAAGGTTAGTACTTTCTTTTCTTGGTGAACCAAACATTTTGGTTGCATCAAGTGGCGCCGTCTGTGGGAAATGGTGAACTTAAAAGCGCAGGTGTTAGAAGACTTCCTGCAAGAAATTGTGAGCTCGGCAGAACACAAGGAGGAACAAAATGCATGGCTATTACATATAGATGGATCTACTATGGCATCAGGAGCTGGGCTAGGGATTGTTTTGACCAGTCCCAGAAGGGGAAAACCTCGATTTTATGATCAAGCTGGTATTTAAGATCTCTAATAATAAAGTAGAGTATGAGGCATTACTGCATGGCATAAAAATGGCAAGCAATTTGGGAGTACGGCGAATTCAGGCCTATAGTATACGGACTCACAACTGGTAGCTCGCCAGTATGACGGGTCTTTTGAAGCAAGAGAAGAACGCATGCAAGAAAATGAGGAAGCTTAAAGAGAGAGTATCTCAATTCGAGGAGTTCAAGTTGGAACATTTACCGCAAGTTGATAACGTCCGGGTGGACCAGCTCGCTAAGATGGCTGGAACATTGGGTACATGCGACACGAGAAAAGTTACATTAATGGAGTTAGCACATAGCAGTGTGAAAAAAGGTAAGAAGATAGATAGATGAAATAGAAGATTGACGGACACCGGTTCGGGAGACTCTCGATAAGGTGGTCGCTGGGAACATGCGGCTATCCACTAAGGAAGCCAGGACGGCAACACGATTTTACTTGATGAATGGGGATTTATACAAGAGGTCGCACTTTGGCCCGTACTTGAACTATTTTTCAAAGAAGGAAGGTTTAGAGGTACTACGAGAGATACACAAAGGATATTGTGGTGATCACGCTAAAAGCAGAGCACTAGTTGGAATAGCTCTGCGAGCTGGGTTTTTCTGGTCAGGGATGCAGAATATGGCAGGCGAGCTCGTTATGACTTGCAGAAAATGTCAGATGCACACACCTATCATTCATGTGACCATTGAAGATATGATGGTAATGAGCGCACCCTACCCATTTGCACAATGGGGAATCGACATTGTGGGGGCATTTTCCAAGAACGCCTTCCAAGAAACTCCACATGGTGGTCGTAGTGGACTACTTTACAAAATGGGTGGAGGTCAAGGATGTACAGGCATTGGCAAACAAAACATCATCGATTTTATTTTAACAGTATTTTTTGTAGGTATGGCGTCCCGCGGGTGCTTGTCTCTGACAACGGGACACAATTCAATGGGTACATGATACAGGATTGGTGCAAAATAATGGGGATGAAACAACGATTCGCTTTTGTGGCACATCCCCAAGTTAACGGACAGGTTGAGGTCACTAATTGTATCATTGTGTAGGGAATTAAGTTTCCACTAAAGAAAGCAGGAGGACTTTGGCTTGAAGAGCTCTCTTCCGTCTTGTGGGCTATCGAACAACCCCACGAACCGCTACGGGCGAATCACCTTTTAGCCTAGTATATGGTATGGAGGCTGTCATCCCAGCAGAAATAAGTGGAGGATCACATCGGCTAGAAACATTCAATGAAGAACAAAATGAACGATTGGTTAGGGGAGCTCTTGAAACAATCAATGAAATACATGACAAGGCTGCAACACGCGTGGAAAGATACAAACAAAGAATTCAGAAGGCCTTAACAAATGGGTAAAATGAAGGTATTTCTAGGTCGACGATCTTGTTTAGAAGCGGGCTGATGCAATCTATACTACTAAAAAGCTGGATCCAAAATGGATAGGACCATTCAAAGTCATCAAAGTACTAAAAGTAGGAGCATATGTGCTCGCATATGCAAAGGGGAAATCTTTACCGAGAAGTTGGAATATTTGCCACCTAAAGAAGTACTACACCTAGCTCTTTGGGTGACGGATGATATTTCTATCCTTTTATTATTTCTATCATGGGCTAACGCTTTTTTTTAGGTCAACAATGGACTCATACTTTATGCGCTTTTCACAAACTATGGGCTGATACTTATTTAAATCAGCGATGAATAAAGGGTTATTATCATTACTACAGACATGGTTTTAAAGGCAGTTTTTAGGCATTCTTAACGGCGGTTTTCGAACCACCGTTATATCGACCGCCGTAAATTTTTACGGCGGTTGTTCTAAAACCGTCGTAGAAAGTGGGGGCTTTTTACGGCGATGGATTCTACGGCGGTTCTTATAAAATACCTTTTAGAAAGTCTGTTTTCCAGAACAGATAATTTACAGAGGTTCTTGAAAATACCTTCTAGAAAGTAGTAAAAAAAATTTAAAAAAGAAATAAAAATACAAATTAAATACAAATACAGTTATAAAAAACTCGAATACTCTCAGTAAAAATAAACCAGATTTTCTATTAAAACGAATAAGTATTTCTAGGATACATAATCATAAAATATTTAGGTCATTTTGAGTCAATCAAAAAATACGTCATTAATAAGTTGTGCAAGGAGTCGGACACTTGATACGAATAATAAGACGGATGTGAACTCTGAAAAATCTGACATGATCTTAACTCCCATAAATTGTCACCCGACTTGCAAGTGTGAATTACAAGATTATCATAACCATATCCACAAACAATTCACATAGACGGACCAAACAAGGCTTAAAACGATAGTTCTCAATACAAAGGACGAATAACTGAAAAATAAGATGCTGTACTTGAAATCGATTGATTTACAGGAACCAGACCTCCTAATCAGCCCCATATAGATAATTATGCTCGTATTTTATCGCCGCACTCGACTTCTAGGTGTATATTTAACACAGAACCTGGGATCAATAAAAAAAATAAAGAAGCAATGAATACATTAAGTTGGAAAGAAAAAAATGATGGGATCGTTGGGGACACATTTTTCAGGCCGCATTTGATTCCCATAAGTTAAATATGATAAAAGAATTGAGACACAACAATACTCACTGTCATCCACACGACCATATAAGAACAAATGCAAAAGACAGCTAATTAAATCTTTAACCTGCATTGCTATTATCCATTCCGGACAGTTAGCTCCATATATGCCACACTAATCGCCCTAATTAATGATATCAACATTGCGCGTTAATGCTTATATAAAAAACCTTATTGTTCAAACTTGACACTTTTATTGCTTTAAATAAAATACATTTTGATTTTCAAAAAAATATAGTTTGATTTAATATTTAAAAAGTATTATATCTTAATAAAAAAGTATGACAGTAGTATATACATAAGAAAGAGCAGAAGTAGAACTAACAAGATTGACAGCACGGCTTCGGATAGCAGAAGCAATGGTTAGGTCTGCATCGTAAACTTGTTGGTAGGTCAACCAGCTGAATGCATTAGCCTGCCAGTTCTTTCACTGGACCAACAAAAATCTACATAAAAAAAAGAAGGAATCAAATATATTCTCATTTTTTAATAAAGCAAGTAAAATCAGACAATAAAACAAACGTCTTTTCATTTCTCATACAAAAACCAGCGTTCTTAAAACTCATTTTCAACATTGAAAACTAGAAAGTGGACAGAAAAATAATTAAAAAGATCTCAAGGTTCAAGTTAGTGTTTCATGAACCCTTTTTGCTTATGTCAAATAAAAGAACCTTTAGAGGGAGAGGAAAAAAAAGAAAATAAAGAAAGATCTAACCTTGAAATGCTCCAAAGCTTAAACTCATGAAAGCCCACATTTTTACAAGCAAAGGTAAATCCTTTCTGCTCAAAAAAAATAAAATTTACCAATTGATATACACATGTATGCTCACTCCGTATGTCATATATATGCATAAATTTATCATTTAGAGTGAACATATGCTTAAAACCGCTTTACATTCATATCTCAGCCAATGTAGGAAAAGGCTCCATAACATTAGAAAAAAAATCCATCAAACCTAATAAAGACCCGTTTCTAAACCTAACAAACACAGAAAAAAAGGGTTCTCAAAGAATCGATATATTCATTTACAGCACTATATATAGAGAAAATCATTTGAATACACTAAAAAACAAACATAGCTGTAATAAAGATAGCCTGAAGATATCATCCAGCTTATGAAAATAAATAAAAATGTGGGTGTAGTTATTGAACTTAAATGAACTTATAAATATAACTTCTTTTATATACAGTGAAGTTTCAAATGAAAACTACTAGCTTATAATCTAAATTAGATTTGGGTAATCGATTTAATCATATGGATGAAGCTAAATAAAAATATTACAATTATATAATAAAATAATGTTAATATATAATAAATACATTTTTGGTATATATTAAAAACAATAGAATTATATAATAAAAATAGTAGATCTATTGCCATATACCAACATTTTTTTTCTTTTTTTTTTTAAATATAGTTTATTTTGATTGAGATACAACTTAGGGAACTCACATTATCAAGAAATTCCTTCATAGCTACCATGGCATCTGAATCAATGAACTGCAATTTATGTGCCACACATGCCTTTTCAATGTAGAGAAATCCAGTCTCATACGCTTCTTTATCAGGATCAATAGCAATTACCTAAATAAAATGACACGAGTTAGTTTAATAAGCGATAACCAATATTATAATTTGTTTAATATTTATACGAATTTTAAAATAAAATTATCACTAAGTATTATACTTTGCAATAATTTCTTAATAAAGCGATCATTTACAATGATACGGTGGAAGTGTTTGCAAACTTTGAATTTAAAAAAAAAACTTTAAAAAATTGACAGCTTCTTATTGAAAAATGAGATTTATTTTTCAAGAGTTTATAATAAAGATAGCATGAAGATAATATGAGAAGATAGTCTGTGTTGTACAATATCCATCGGGCCTTAAATACCGATCGACTTCAATTAAGTAGCCCCACCTATTCCACGAGCACCGGCATTCATTAATATAAGCAAATGGAAATTATAATAATTAATGTACAAAATTACAACGAATAAGAACAAAACGTGTGAGGTTAGTTATGAGATGCATATGTAATTTTACCATATTGACCCCATGGAATGTGGCAACGCGAGCAATGTTCCATGTCGAAGGCCCGTGATGGGTGAGGGAGTCTCTTCGAGGCAATTACACCAATTAAAGCGGGAACCCCTCGTTCCAAAGCGAATTGCACTTGCGCTTCATGTGTTTCTCTTGGGGCGAACGACATTGTAAGGATATTTCGAGACATAAGATAAGCCCCCCAGCTAGCAACCTAGGAAATCGCATTAATAGAGATCAGTAAAAATTATCGAACCAAATCATGAGTACACATCAAAGTCTTGAGAAACATTCAACGCGTACAACTAAAACATGAGTTAGGAGCAGAGCAGACAATATCCGGTCCGATAGACCCAATGGATCAATTGACCTTAACTGACCCCGTGATCATGCGGTTCCCTTTATATCATATGATTGGGCCTAGCACAGGCCATGGGATTGTCGGCCCGGTCCACCCATTTTGACAGCTCTAGTTAAGAGTATGTAACACATAATTTTTCTTATTTTGTCTTCATTTTCCAGCCAAATGTTGCACATATTTACCATTATTTCCATGTTCTTAATTAAATCACAAAATCTTATCTATAAGATTTCACGTATTAGATGGTTTTAATTAGCTATAAATTCCCGAATTCAAAGATTTCACAAATGAGATTTGAGATTGTGACCAAAAATAAAAATATCTCAACCAAAATTTATTCTCATCATACCCATAATCTTAATTAATTAATTAATTACAATCATGAAAAAAATGCATTTAATCAATAAATTAGAAAGTTAAAAAATGTAAATTAATAAAAATTAAAGCTTACCCCACAACCAGTATCAATGGCGGTCCTAATAGACCCATCTTTCAAATTAATCAACTTCCCGATATCATCAATATACGCATTCGCGCCGTTGGGGAACATGGTTCCGCCGCCGGGGAACTTGAACCGGTCCCCCTCGAACCGGATCCAATTCTAAACCGCCTTCTCGACCGTGATCTCCTTGTGTGTACATTGGCATACCACGCAAGATCCCTACTCACCGGCCACTGAAATAGGTTCTTGTACCCGTGCGGCGACGGCACCTGGCATTTCAGCAACTCGCCTTTCTCCAGGCAGTGCCTCTCCCTGTGTATCAGCATGTCTCTATCGAATTTCAGCGATCTATGCTGGTCCTCGCACGGGGTGTACTCGTTGTACTTGGCATCGCACGACAGGTATGATTTTTCAGCGGCGGCGCTGCCGTCTGTGACGGAGTGGTGGCTGGCGAAGTCGAGTTTAGTGAAGGGTGGAGGAAGGGAAATTCAAAATGGGATTAGGTTTTTTTATTTAATATTGATCATATTTTAGTTTAATATTTATTTACTTTTATGGTTTAATATTTAATGCAGATCGTTGGATGAGACACAGATAAACGGTTGAAACAACTTACTTGAGCAAGACAAGGATCAGTGACATGGCAGTCTATGGATTCTACGGCGATTGTAATTAAACCGCCTTAAATGTCTATGGATTCTAAGGCGGTTTCTTAAGAATCGACGTTAATTAGTATAAGATTTACGAGAGGGGATAAATAGATGAAGAGGTTGACTTAATACTTACTAATTCTTTAACGTTGATTCACAAGAAACCGCCGTATATTATGTAAGTTCTATGGCGGTTGTTAAAAAATCACCGTAAAATGTGTCACTTTTACGGCGGTTCATAGTGAACCGCCGTTAAAATCAGCTGATTCCAGTTTTAACGTCGGTTTTGAGGGAACCGCTAAAATGACCTTTTTAACGGCGGTTTTAGCCAAAATCGCCGTTAAAAGTATTTTTAAGGCGGTTTTCAGTGAACCTCTGCCTGACAATCGTAAAAGGGGTATATTGGGTATTGTATCGATGTGCATGGAGGTTTGTCTGTAGCCAACATAGAATTCGACACTTTGTCTATGGACAAGAGAGTATCCTGTGAATTTTCATAGTTTGTGATTCAAAGACCTTGGCCAGGGCACGATGAATATTGATTCATAAATGAATTACTTAAACTTGAAATGAAATCACAGTTATTAAATCAATTGGGTTTCGACTTATAAATCCATGCCCAAGATTTAATCGGGAAACTAGTTGTCGAAAGGATTGTACATGTATGGACTTGCAATTGAAATAGGTTTACTCGCTATTTCACCTAACACTGGGTAATCATGCTACTTGCTAGATGTTGTCATGATTTGTAGGTTCTTGAAATTAAAGAGTTAATCTCAAGAGAATTAATTAATTAGATTAATTAATATAATAAATTATTATTTATAAACTTATAAAAGTTATAAGCCTACTGCTAGTGTTAGTCGTGAACCTAAAAGGGTCACACATAATTTTGGTTGTTGACATTACAAGATTGATAACTCCAATGGTTGGAATAATTGATTAATTTGATTAATTAAATGAGATTTTATTTAATTCAATTGTTGAATTAAATATTTAATTATATATTTGATTATGTAATTAAATCTAATTTGATTAGAAATCTCAATTAAAGGAATATATTAAATTAGTCAATTGGATTGATTAATTTAAATTTATGGGATTAATTAATTAATTGAATTAATTAATTAGTTGGATTATAAATCCAAGTCCATGTAATTTTCTAATAGGCCCTAATTGTAGAAGCCCACTAGAATAATAGAAGACTTTAAAATAAAATTAATAAATATTATATATTTGTATATAATATATATATATATATATATTATATATATATATATATATATATATATATATATATATTATATTAATTAGTTAATTAAGGTTAGACCTAATCTTAACCTAACTAACTAATCTAATATGAATATATATATATATAAGTTAGAAAAGAGGGTTTGCCGTCTGTATCCATTCCAACAAAACAAAAACAAACTAAAAGGGTTTTATACTTTTTGAAAAAAAAAAAAAAGAAAAGCGGCCGTCCCTTCTTTAGTGAGAAACAGAGAAGAAATTTTTTTGTTCTTTTCTTTTATATTTTATTTTATGTCTTCAATTGTAGATGATGATTAATTGATAATTTCTCATCTACAATAATTAATCTTCAATCAATTGTTGAATGTTGGATTAATAGTTTATTCCTTTAATCAATT
The DNA here is from genome assembly GCA_014905375.1 of Phtheirospermum japonicum. NCBI lineage: Eukaryota > Viridiplantae > Streptophyta > Magnoliopsida > Lamiales > Orobanchaceae > Phtheirospermum > Phtheirospermum japonicum. The sequence goes on from BMAC01000133.1 coordinate 1,627,868, forward strand.
TGAAAACGGAACGATTCTACTAGCGAAGAATTTTTCCGGTGTCGCAATCAAAAGGTGGACTCGATTAGAGGGGATACGCTTGGATCTCTACAGCGAGGAGTTTTGGTGTTAGCCACATAGCCGGAATTGATTCCCTCTCCATCGTCGCTTGAAGATATCGAAAGCGAGGTATTAATTTATTTAATTTTATATGAATCAAAATTTGTATTCGATACATAATAATGAAAATGACGATCGTTAAAATCGCTAACTAAATCTAGGGGTTTAGTATATATATTTGATATATATATATATTTTTTATTAATTAAAAAATTTTAAATTCCGTTGCGTAGGCCCCATACGATTATAGCGAACGCAACATCATCAAGCCTAGATACTCACATTGCAGGCCACATTAGCTATTGTAAAATAAATGGAATTAAGGGGAGAGTAAATGAAGCACATAAACAATAATATCAAAATTTTAATATTCAAAATACTCCATAAAATCAATGATTTTCCAATTGAAACACAACAAAGTCATAAAGGTAATAAGTTGATATATACTTTATCTCAAGCACTGACCCTGATAACACTTTCTTTCAAAATTGTATCAAGAACTTACAAAACTATCCTCAGAAGACAGAAAAGAAACAAAATAAAACGTGGTTTGAATTAATTCTATTTCCTAATTGGCCACTCCATGCAATAGAAACTCAACAAAAAGCAGAACGTACGTTGCGCAGAAAATTCAAACAATTGGCAATTCAAATATTAAAATGAAGTATAACCAAGAAAAAAAAATCTGCTACCTTAACTGATATTGCATCACGTTCATTTTTTGGATCACATAATAATACCCAAATTCACCAAAACGAGCTTAATGTATGGCTAACTTTCAATTCACGAAAAATGCTAAACCAAATTCAGTCGAAACCAAACTCTAATAAATCGATTTTCACATTTGGTTCAATGATTTCATAGAAAATGAAGTGACCAACCAAACCGAACAAATATGGATAGTAATCGGATTTTTGTCTTTATAATTTTAAGAAAAACAAACCAGAACAAACCGGAGGCGGCGGCGGCGAGCGAGGCGGGGCTGCTGTGGCGAACATTCGGCGGAGGAACCTTCGATTCACAGGAGGACGAAGTACGGAGATTTGGAGCTTTGTTCACGTCATGGATTGTGTCGCGTGTATTTCTCTCCACAATGGATATCATCTCAACGACACTGCCCTTCTCCACAGAGAATTAGGGTTTCTCGAGAAGGGGGCTAAAGGTCAATATGTTCCGCCGCCAGGGGACCTGAAGCGCGGTCCCCTCGAACCGGATCCAATTCGTAACCGCCTTCTCGACCATGAGCTCCTTGTGTAGTACAGTTGAAACGGGTTCTTATACCCGAGCGGCGCCGGCACTCGGAATTTCAGCAACTCGTCTTTCTCCGATACTGCCTCTCCCTGTATATCTGCCTGTCCCTATCGAATTTCAGCGATCTTTGCTGGTCCTCGCAACGGGTGTACTTGCTGTACTTGGCGTCGCACGGCAGGTAACGATTTTGCGCCGCGGCGCCGCCGTCTGCGGAGGAGTGGTGGTTGGCGAAGTTGAGTTTAGTGAAGGGTGTGAATT
>BMAC01000133.1:1629500-1667077 GCA_014905375.1 Phtheirospermum japonicum
CTTTAATTAACAACCTTAGATTCTGTAGTAGTGTATTATGGCATTCTATGAGTTTTACGGGTTTTATGGATATGGTTATGAATGCGACCACTTTATTTAGGTCGATGTAACCTAACTAACTAATCTAATATGAATATATATATATATAAGTTAGAAAAGAGGGTCAGCCGTCTGCATCCATTCCAACAAAAAAAAGTAAAAAACTAAAAGGGTTTTATACCTTTTGAAAAAAAAAAAAGGAAAAGCGGCCGTCCCTTCTTTTGTGAAAAACGGAGAAGAAATTTTTTGTTCTTTTCTTTTATATTTTATTTTATGTCTTCAATTGTAGATGATGATTAATTAATAATTTCTCATCTACAATAATTAATCTTCAATCAATTGTTGAATGTTGGATTAATAGTTTATTCCTTTAATCAATTTGAAAACGGAACGATTCTACTAGCGAAGAATTTTTCCGGTGTCGCAATCAAAAGGTGGACTCGACTAGAGGGGATACGCTTGGATCTCTACAGCGAGGAGTTTTGGTGTTAGCCACATAGCCGGGAATTGATTCCCTCTCCATCGTCGCTTGAAGATATCGAAAGCGAGGTATAAATTTATTTAGTTTTATATGAATCATAATTTGTATTCGATACATAATAATGAAAATGATGATCGTTAAAATCGCTAACTAAATCTAAGGGGTTTAGTATATATATTTGATATATATATATATTTTTTAATTAATTAAAAAAATTTAAATTCCGTTGCGTAGGCCCCATACGATTATAGCGAACCCAACATCATCAAGCCTAGATATCACATTGCAGCCACATTAGCTATTGTAAAATAAATGGAATTAAGGGGAGAGTAAATGAAGCACATAAACAATAATATCACAATTTTAATATTCAAAATACTCCATAAAATCAATGATTTTCCAATTGAAACACAACAAAGTCATAAAGGTAATAAGTTGATATATACTTTATCTCAAGCACTGACCCTGATAACACTTTCTTTCAAAATTGTATCAAGAACTTACAAAACTATCCTCAGAAGACAGAAAAGAAACAAAATAAAACGTGGGTTGAATTAATTCTATTTCCTAATTGGCCACTCCATGCAATAGAAACTCAACAAAAAGCAGAACGTACGTTGCGCAGAAAAATTCAAACAATTGGCAATTCAAATATTAAAATGAAGTATAACCAAGAAAAAAAAATCTGCTACCTTAACTGATATTGCATCACGTTCATTTTTTGGATCACATAATAATACCCAAATTCACCAAAACGAGCTTAATGTATGGCTAACTTTCAATTCACGAAAAATGCTAAACCAAATTCAGTCGAAACCAAACTCTAATAAATCGATTTTCACAATTTGGTTCAATGATTTCATAGAAAATGAAGTGACCAAACCAAACCGAACAAATATGGATAGTAATCGGATTTTTGTCTTTATAATTTTAAGAAAACAAACCAGAACAAACCGGAGGCGGCGGCGGCGAGCGAGGCGGGGCTGCTGTGGCGAACATTCGGCGGAGGAACCTTCGATTCACAGGAGGACGAAGTACGGAGATTTGGAGCTTTGTTCACGTCATGGATTGTGTCGCGTGTATTTCTCCACAATGGATATCATCTCAACGACACTGCCCTTCTCCACAGAGAATTAGGGTTCTCGAGAAGGGGGCTAAAGGTCAATATGTTCCGCCGCCAGGGGACCTGAACCGGTCCCCCTCGAACCGGATCCAATTCGTAACCGCCTTCTCGACCATGAGCTCCTTGTGTAGTACATTGAAACGGGTTCTTATACCCGAGCGGCGCCGGCACTCGGAATTTCAGCAACTCGTCTTTCTCCGGATACTGCCTCTCCCTGTATATCTGCCTGTCCCTATCGAATTTCAGCGATCTTTGCTGGTCCTCGCACGGGGTGTACTTGCTGTACTTGGCGTCGCACGGCAGGTACGATTTTGCGCCGGCGGCGCCGCCGTCTGCGGAGGAGTGGTGGTTGGCGAAGTTGAGTTTAGTGAAGGGTGTGAATTAGTAAAGGGTGGACGAAGGGAAATTCGTAAGGGGATTAGGTTTTCTTGATTTAATATCGATAGTTTTTTAGTTTAATATTTATTTATTTTTATGGTTTAATATTTAATGATCGTTGGATTAGACACAGATCAATGGTTGAAACAACTTGCTTGGGCAAGACAAGGATCGGTGACATGACAGTCTATGGATTCTAAGGCGGTTATAATGAAATCGCCGTGAAATGTCTACGGATTCTACGGCGGTTTCTTCATAACCGACGTTAATTAGTATAAGATTTACGAAAGGGGATAAATAGATGAAGAGGTTGACTTAATACTTACTAATTCTTTAACGTCGATTCACAAGAAACCGCCGTAAAATGTGTAAGTTCTACGGCGGTTCATAGTGAACCGCCGTTAAAATCAGCTGATATCTATTTTTAACGTCGGTTTTCAGGGAAACGCCGTAAAATGACCTTTTTAAYGGCGGTTTTAGCCAAAATCGCCGTTAAAAGTATTTTTAAGGCGGTTTTCAGTGAACCTCCTTTAATTAACAACCTTAGATTCTGTAGTAGTGTATTATGGCATTCTATGAGTTTTACGGGTTTTATGGATATGGTTATGAATCGACACTTTATTTAGGTCGATGGTGGTTATTATAGCAATGGATGGATGGATGGTTTTACGTAAGAACATGTTTGGTTTACATGTTTTTGCATGTCCTTGAATATGTTTGACTTACATATTCTAGGATGTTTGGAAAGAAGCATGTTTGATTTACATGTTTTTTTCGACTTGAAAGTATGTTTGGCTTACATACTGTTTTGATATTTAATCTAAATTTTGTGTAAAAACATGTTTGATTTACATGTTTTTACATGTCTTCGGATATGTTTGATTTACATATTTCAAGATGTGTTGGAGGGGGAATGTTTGACTTACATGCTTTCTTTCAATTTTAGTTGTTTATGAGTATGTTTGATTTACATGATCTTTTTGAATTCTAAGTTTTTTAGGGTTGATTGATTTTACAACTTACGTGGAAAGCAAGTTTACTTGACATCTCCATTCTTAAAATTATGGAAAGGCTATGGGATATATGTTGCTCATCATCTAGTGATTTTTGGTCTTTTGTTGCTTGCATTACAGGGACTTGGGGGACTCAACGCTTTATATAACCTGGTTGTATTACTTGGTTACATCAACTGGGGGATTAAGTATTTTCTTAGTTACATTTGGTTTACTTTCACTACATTGATACGGCCTGATTGATCTCTGATCCACACTATTTGCGATTTAATATGGTTCCAATTACATGGTGTTTTCATAAACCTATCTTATGTAAGATTGGCACAAGTATACAATCACGGGCTGCATGATGGTATTACGTAATCATAACATTCATAAATAAACGAGATCATTCAACAATGATAAGTCATAAAACATATACTACATCAGTTCGCCTATGGCAGGTTAAAAATGGTAAGGTGCAGGAATCTAATTACAGGGAAATCTCAGAAATTACAAAGGGGTACAATCATAGAATAACTCATCAAGAGGAGTATCAAGCTCGTTGGCGAGTCCAGCTTTAAGGATTGACTCGCCCGTACAAGTGCTCCACCAATCGGCATGAAGAGGCTGGTTTTCATCGCCATGTCAAAAGGCAGAGAGATCCTCTTTCTACTTCGCCACGTCCAACTGGAAGTTAGCTCCTGCTACTACAAGCTGAGCCTTCACTTGCTCAACGGTGATGTTGAACCACGCTTTATCTCCTCTCCCCACATTCTTAAGGAAGGTCGTCGTATGTCGATAAGTATCAATCAAGTGGCGCCTATAAGTTTCCATGAATTTTTAGCCCACCTCGCTCCTCAAGAACGTGCGATGACCCTCAACTACCCCTTCAGCTCTTCCTTCGGCTTTTCCTTCAGCTCTCCCTTTGGTGATCCCTTGCTGATAGGGTAGGCAAGCTACCTCTTATATCTGCATATCCTTTTATTGGACGAGTCCTTTGAGCTCCATCATCCGCCCTCGCAGTCGAGTATCTTCGACCCTTAATGTTTCCAGCTGGCTGTTGCCAACATTCAACTCCTCTCCCCAGGTCGCTAGTTGGCGACGAGCCTCATACAGCTCTCCTTGAGTCTAGGATAGTTTTTGTATTTATTTCTTGGCCTGAACCGTCAGCTCATCGTAAGTCTTTTTCAACTCATCCTCAGGGGTTGCTCACAGCAAATGGCTCGACAGACAGGCTATCCAAGGTTGCAGCTCCATTATGAAAAACAGATTGAGTATGATATATGTTAAAGTATGGAGAAATGTGGTATTTCATATACAATAAGAGTTTAAGTAGGTGAAAAACCTGGGTCAACATTTTCTTTTCGAGGAGAGATTAGATCTGGTTGGCATCCTGGCATTGTGCAAGGCCCTTATCTAGATTCGGGGGACTCGAGGTGGATGCCTTTTGAGTACGGCGACGTTTTGGAGAAACGGGTGTGCGCTACGTCAGAGTTTGTTTGTGATATGGACTCTTCTTCTTTCCTTTATCCAGCACAGTTCAGAGTGACATTTGATCTTCCATATCCGCAAGCTCCTTTTGTTCAACCCTTGTAGCTAAGGTGAGCTCTACTTCTCTATCAACGTCAACAGTGGGAGCTGAGACCGCGGGAGTCACTGCCGGGATGGGGTCTGGTTGGATTGTGACTCCTCCCTCTGAGCTGGAAGATTTGTAGTCGAAGATTATTCTCTTTTCAATAAAAGGAAGTATGTTATTATCTGTTTTGATACAGGGTTACAATTAAATGAATTTGTGATATCTTAAAACCTACCGAATTCAGATCTTGTTAGTTCCAGAGATCGCAGGATAAGATCTACAAAAGAATACACTCTCTCCGACTCTGAGAGCTTCATCACATTGAAGGAACATTTGCTCCAGTCATTGAGCAAATCGAAGTAATTTTAAAAAAGGGCAGGCTGGTTTTTCTTTGAAGGTACCACCTCTTGTGTAGGAGTCGTCCTTTGCCATTCAGTGAGGAATGTCCACGAATCATAGGAATGGATGAAAAAGAACCTAGCTCGCCATTCATAGAATCTTGATGAGGGGTTATTAAAGAGGCGCGTCTTTTGATGCAGAGAAAGGGTAGAAAGAGCCTTTCTGAATTTTTATTTGGAAGTAGAAGTGGAAAAAATCTACATTGTAATATTTACATATAATTATGTACCCAGATATTAAACTAATAGAATTTGGGGTCATTTGTAGAAGAGCGACCTTATATTTTTTTTAGAGATGGCTATCTGAAAGGGTGCATGGGGAATCTGAAGACTGCTCTTAGGTGTTCGTCGAAAAGGGTGATATGGTTTGGAGGATGATGATCCGGGTCAGTTTGTCTGGCTTCAGGGAAGACTGGTTTGGCAGTTACCGGGAGGTTGAGGCTCTTTATGAATTCCTCAATATTACTCCAGTCAGGTAGTATCCAGGGGTTTTCCGTGGCTATTTAGGTAGCTCGCGAGATAGAAGGTAGGTCGGCATGAGCCCATGATGGGACTATAGCCACAGGGTTGGCAAGGAAAAAATCGGGGTGCGAGGTTGAAGGCATTTTTGGCTGGTCTAAGGGGATGCCTTTAGGAATATTTTCAGTTAAGGATCTGGTTTGAGCATCAAGTTCTAACCAGGAAATGTTTCGTTCTGGTTCATTGGTTAAACCGGGTCGGGGTGCAGTTAGATCTCTTTTCCTCCTAGGGCAAACTAAGTGAATCTTTACGAATTCAGTCTCAGATCGTATGTCTGGGTTTGGAGAATTAGAGTTCTAGGAGTCAGAGGAAGATGGAGCCAAACTCATCATAAATTGTGATACAGTTATATAAAGGGGAGGGGAAGAAGAAAAGAAAATATATTCAGAAAACAGCGATTTACAACAAAATAGATAATTAGTATTGGGACAATGAATTAGGGGGACTTACTTATCATGTTGACTTTGGTGTGTTGGATTTGTCGCGCTTGACGGTGCTTGGAGTTGTTGTTGTAGAATTCTGGAGATGTCTTTTGTGGAAAAAATGGCAGAAATTTGCTCTTATTTTTTGAAAATGGGTAGAAATGAAGATGAAAGGGTGCCTTGTATATGAAGCGGCGCAAGAAGCTGAAAGGAAATAAGGATTTTTCGATCGGTGGGAAAAGTTGGTAAGGTTTATTGTGGGCCTTTCTATTTCGGCCCACATGACTAAAAAATATTACGAGGAAATGGGCTAGCGACGCGTGTTCGACACAATATCAAAGATTATTTAATGTTTTTGAGTTTGAAGTGATGGTTGATGGTTCCACGCTTTACTAAGAGGTACGTCGAATTGATTTCTAGGGTTAAATCATGATTACACTCTACTTGGTTTCCTACCTCAACCAATCAAAATGTGGAGGGACTAGCTGATGCGACATCAAATATTCACGTCGGCAAGCATGCAGGTATTGTATAGATTTAGTAAGCGACCTCTTCCTCTAGAAGGTGCAATCCTTCCGAGAAGCGGGCGAGCTGTTGTGGGGAGCGGCGACCTCTTGTATAAGAATGGCGAGCTCTTCTGAGATAAGCGATATTGTGATAGTTCGGCATTGAGTAGTAGCTCGGTGCTGAGAGCTAGGCTTCAGGATTTAACATTGTTTTGGGCCCTATTGGGCTAATATGGATTTTATAGGGTCCCCACGGACTAAAGTTATGGACAGGGTTAATTTAGCGAGAGTTATCATTTCTATGGAAATCTCTCTCTCTCTCTCTCTCTCTCTCTCTCTCTCTCTATATATATATATATATATATATATATATATATATATATATATATATATATATATATATATGCTAGAGTTTCTAAAAATATTTATCAAAAATTTCCCGCCCATTTTACTTACTATTTGTAGTATACATACTTATTATTTATATATTTATTTATGCAAGTATTCTTTTGGAGATTATGATTTATGTAAAGAAAATATTAAATATATAGAAGATATTTATATAATAATAAATAGAATCTGAGAAAAATAAAAATAACATATATTTTTTTTGAAAAAAATGTAAAATATAAAAATTTATTTAAAATAAATATATGTAAATAATTAGTTAATAAATTTGAATAACCCAAAAAAGCAAAGTCAAACTTAAATATTTTTCCAAATGCTTTAAATAAAATTGAAATATTAATAAAATTATATAGATAAAAGTATAAGAACTTATAATTAAATTATAAATATTTATTTCATAAATATGAAACAAATCAAAAATTCAACAATCAAGTAAAATTAAAGAGAAAATTCATAAAATAAGTTAAATCGACTCAAAAAAATCATAATTAGGTTCAATAAAAATAAAAGAATTGATAAAAATATTAAAAAAAATTAATTACAACTACAAAAATATTGTGTATGTGTGTGTGTAAGAAATCTGTAAAATAAAATATAAATATATAATATATAATATAAATAAATCTAAATAATTAATTTATAAATCTGCAAAACCCCAAAAAGTTGCTAATATTATAAATTAAAAATATTTATATAATATTATATAAATAGAAAACAAACTAGGAAGTTGCTAATATTATAAAACTAAATATAAATTCATAGCTACAAAAAATGTACCATTAAATTATAGAAAGTTATTTAAATATAAAAATACAAAATAATCAAAAATTACAAGAAATATAATATAATATAAACAAAATTGGGAAAAAAATGAATAACAAAAATATAAAATTTATAATTTGATTTTAAAAACTATTTAAGAAAAGGTAGTACGAGTACAACTAGAAAACTGATGCAACGAAGACAAAAAAAATTTATAATCGGTAACAAGAACTTGACTTTTCTTCCATAATATTATTTGTTGAATAGACCATGTGATACGAGGACAAATCTAGTAGCTAGGGGTGTAAACGGGTAGGGTAGAGTGCGGGTACGACCATACCCGTACCCTACCCGCAACTAATTTACCCTACCCGTACCTTACCCTCTTACCCGATCTTTGTTATCGGGTAGGGTACGGGTATTTACCCGTCGGGTATCGAGTACCCATCGGGTAAACGGGTACCCAAATATATTAATTAAATTAAAATGTTATTTAATTAAATTAATTCTTTTAGTTTTTAATACCAACACTAATTTAGTAATATAAATCATAATTATATATATATATATAATCATATTTTACTATATATTTGTTGATGTTTTACTTCTATTCACTTAAGATTTCTTTTTTTAAGAATTTGTAATTATTTTAAAAGTCATTAAAAAATATTATTAGTTTCTCAAACAACAACAATTTTAAATATACTATACTAAAATATTTTAAATATGTTATAATTATTTATGTGAAACATAATATGATATATAGTATAAATGTAATAAATAATATTTTATAAATTTTGATATTTTATTGTTATATGAAACATGATAGCAAGATATACATTTTATAATATTTGAATTAGATATAAATAAATTATGTTAATATATTACATAAAAATAAGTGTGATAATAAAAATATATAAATTTATAAAACTAACTATTATACATATTATATTATTATATTCATATATTTAAACTTATAATATATATCAGGTATGGTACGGTCGGGTATAATGCGGGTAAACGGGTAGGGTACCCACTAATGTACTAATCGGGTAATCGGGTAGGGTAACGAGTACAAACTTCGTACCCGTACCTGAGATTGTAGCTTGCGGGTACTACCCTCACCCGACCCATTAACCGATTTTGGTGTGTTCTACCCTACCCGAATCACCGGGTACCCGACGGGTACCCTACCCATCAGGTAAAATTGACAGCCCTACTAATAGCGTCATATCTTTAAATTTTCTATATGTGAGTCGAGTAAAACTCGAATGACCCAAACTTTAACCCTAAACGTGTCACAAACTTGACAATGACACCTTTTTTCTTTTTTCTTTTTTTTTCATTTTCCTAAAAAAATTAAAAATTTATATTATGAACATAAGTGAAAGATAAACAACTTTATACTATTATTTGATTAAAAATTGAAATCAAAATACGTGGCAGAACACAAAAATGATTATATAATCGCATAACATAAAGAATTCAATACATTATTTTAAAATTTTTAACTAAATAATTATTTACGAACATTTGTATATTAATAATTTGAGACTAATTACTATGACTTTAAATATTTAACATTAGAAATCCACACATAAATGATTTATTACTCTTGGCTATATAATTACTTTCGTATAAACTAAAATCTATATATAAACTTTAATTTATTATCGGGTTCATCAATTGACTCGATTACTTGGTGGTTAATTACTCAGTGGCTATCTCGAGTCAATTACTGGGTTGATTTAAAAAAATAACTAAAGTAAAATAGAATACAAAGGCCCTCAATTAAAATCTTAATACGATGCCTCATTTATTTGGTAGTTCTTTATTCATTTTTGTAGTATTTTTTATATTTTTACAGTATTTATGTTTTTTTTTATTTTCTAAATTTAGGAGATAATTTTTTATACTATAACATTAATTAAGTATATTACTTTCCGTTTTAAGATATTTTAAGATTAGTTTTATTATATTTTATAACTTCTTGATCTTTGTTATAGTTTTATTATCAACTTTCAATAGATAAAAATCTATTTAAAATTAACTTCTATATATTTATTTAATTTACTTTATCACTATCGCCAATTTATTATTTCAATATCTTTAAAATAAATATTTAGAAATTAATAATTTTATTATATTTCTATCTGATTTCAAATTAATTTCATATTTGTTATTATATTATAATATAATATTTATATTTATATATTATTTCATTTTAGAAACTATTAAGAACCATTTATAGTTAAAACATATATGTTATATTTATTTAACTAAATTCATATTTCTCTAATTATTTTATTATTTATAGCATTTTAAGTTTTTTTTGTTACTTTTAGGATTTAGTAAATGATTATTCAAGATTTAAATTATTTTTAATTTATTCTATAGAATTATTGTGAAATAAGATTTATTTTATTTAAACTATTAATATCTTCATCATTTATTTTAAGTTATTTGATAAGTATTTGTATATAAAATATATTTCTTATATATATTTAACATATTTCATATTCTTTTATGATTTATTTTATTATCTTATAACATTCTTTTTTATTATTAAGTAATTATTTAGAATTCATAATATTTTAATCCAATTTAAAATATTTTAGGATTTATTTATATCTATTTATAATAGATATGATTTTTGTAACTTTTTTAATTTTAATTTAATTTATATATATTTATAATCTAAATAGTACTTTTTTGTATTTATTTAGTTGATTTTATATTTTTTTCAAATTTATATTAAAGGTATTATATTTTTATTGGTTAAAGATTTATTTAATAATTGTATAATTATGTTGATATAAATTATATTTAAATAAAACGTACAATAAAGTATGAATAAAGTACAACTAGATTAGTCTGTTGTACTCAAACAAATTTATATGATTGAATTATGACATAATCTAATGATAAACTTTCGTGTACATGTTGACAAACAAGTACAACGGATACCGATAATTAGAAAAGCCTAAATTTTATTATAAGATCGTCACTTTGTCTTTGATACAAAGACTAAACAAGGAGATGGTACATGTCTTTTATTAATTTGTAATAAAAGTGACTGATATGATTGTTTCGCGACTAATTATATGGGAGAGCTTGAAACTATTTTCATGTGAGTAAAACTATAATTTGACGTATAATGTAATATGCAAAAAGTTGTTCCATAATATATAAATGTGGAATTATTTACCTTTAATTTGTTTTAGGACGCGGATATAGGCACCCCATCAATTCATGAGTTCACCCACTCTAACGCTTCACCACCACTCCAACTCTTCCATTATCATCGCCAATCACACCGTCGCCGCCACCGTCGAACAGGAAGAAGACAAAAAATGATGGGTGGTGAAAGGTAAGTGATGGATCTGGGCGAAAAAGGGTAAGAAACAGATGCAAATAGGGGTGTTCGTCTCTGGTTTCTCGAGCATATGTCATGTGTTTGAACTTCTTGATCGAATAATACAACGTTGTTCGAAAAAAAATCGAACAAGCCTTCAAGGGGGCGTTCAGATCAATTTTTCGAACATGTGTTTTGTGTACGAATCAATTTTTTGTAGTTGTAATTTGTGTTCGAATCGATTTTTTAAATATATATTTTGTGTTCGAAAGTTTGGTTCGAACGACTTTTTTCAAGGCATTTTTTTTCTTTTTCTTTCTTCAATTGCACGGCGGCAGCAGCGTATTTCTGTGTGCATGTTTTGTTTATGTTCTTCAATAGACGGCAGCCATGGCAGTGGCGGCGGTGATGGGCGATGGCTAGAGTGGTGGTGGAGAGTTTAAGGAGATAAAGTATTTGGGGGTGTAATGTTTAAGGATAATATTGACATCTTTGTGATAACATTTTTAGTAGGGTGAACTAATAAATAAAACGAGGTGCGTATATCCACGCCTTTTGTTTTAGATTTTCTCGTGTTGACTGAATCGTGACTTAAGTATTTTAAGTTATTATATTAAATTAATAATATTACACTTTCATCAAATGAATTTACACCATCCATTTCAATTCGCTCCGTGCATCGCACGGGTTAAGCACTATGTTGAGAATTTTATTCTTGACAATTTTTCCTTTTTAGTTGTTTGCTTTTTCTTCGGATAGGCCTATGGAATTTCCCTCCGATTTCTTGGGCTCAAGATATATTAGTACTCTAGATTTTATTTCCTAGTTTGTATTTTGGACTTTATTTAATTTCCTAGATTATGTTTCGGATTTGTTTTACTTGTTTACCAAGTTTAGGACTTTAGGACTTATCTATTTAAGACAAGAAGATGACAGGACTTGAGAGAACTTTTCACGCAACTTTTTGAAAAGAGACGCGGCGAGCAAGACGAAGCAAGGCAAGACGAACACAAGCACTTGAAGGACTTGAAGCCTCGATTCTAATCAGAGATCTTTGGATTTGCGTAACCAACAAAGAAGATCAATATACCAAGGCTACAAACTTGGAGCCTCGATTCTAATTGGAGTTGCGTAACCAACAAAGAAGATCAACATACATAGGCTACAAGTATTTTAGTATCAAAGTTTTGATACTAGGGTTGTTCGTATATTACTTTTGTTATTTTGTATTGATCTTAAACATTTTAAAGTAATATATTATTCGGGTTTGAATACCCAAGTTCGTAAGCACGTTTGCTGACGGACAAAATTTTAATTACTGTGTTCAAACTATTTTTTATATAATTCCGCTGCTTATTATTTAACTCTGTGTGGTGTTAGTTTCGATGTTGTAACATTGTTCTTAACTTCTGTTTTAAAAACAGTTGTCTACTAATCTCAAACTGTTTAATGTTAGTTTTGGTGTTGTAACACCAAAAGTAACATTGATTTACTGATACTTATTTACTATAACCATATACCTACAAATCTACAATTGGCATCTATAGCAGGTTATTTGACGTACTAAGTTTCTGATCCTTTTTTTGTAGGACGTTATGGATACTCTGAGGAAGAAGAACTTGATTGCAAAAGAGTTCAAAGAGACAAAGTTCGTGTTGGTAACATCAAAACCAACACCTTGTGCCTGAATGCAGAGGTTGATGAATCTCTTGATGAGTACGAGAAGCTGAGCATTGATTATGAACAACTATTTGCTAGTTGGGGAAATCAAGTACTCAAAGTCAAAGCTCTTATGATCAAGGTGGACAAACTTACTCAGGAAAGGATGATCAACTCAACATAATTGTCCGTCTGGAAACGTCACTCTCCAAAAAGGATGCTGAGCTAGAACGCATGAAGACTGGTTTGAAGAAGATACAAGAAACCCTCTCAAACCTCAACAAGGGTATGGCTAAGCTTGACGAGATTCTGGAATTGAGTATCCCGGATTCTTCAAAATATGGGATTAGATACAAGCCTGTTCAGCAAAGACCAGATTCAAGTTAAAAGGTGGAGAAGATCAAGCGTTACAAGAGGAGAAGAAGATAATACGTGTGCCATTACTGTGGTGAACCAGGTCACATACGACCATACTGCTGGAAGCTTGTTGGCAAGCAAAATCATTTTAAAAGGTCAAAGTTGACTACTGAGTTCCTTGATGGTTACTATTTTCCTAACACCAGAACTGACACCAGAGTCAAATAGGTCTAGGTAAAAAAAGAACGAGATCAAATGCAACATGATCTATTCCTCTCTGAAGTCTATCATCTCTGAAGCCAGGTATTTTGATAGTGGATGCTCTAAACACATGACCGGATCTGAAGATCTTCTCTCAAACATTGTCAAATTTCATGGAGGAAAGGTGAAGTATGGTGGAGGTGAAAATGGCCAAATCATTGGCCAAGGAACCCTTCATGTACCTTGTATTACAAAGCTTGAGAATGTGTTGTTGGTTGAAGGCTTAACTGTGAATTTGATAAGTATTAACCAACTATGCGATGGTGGGTTCATGAAAAGTGTGAAGTTCATGACAAGAGCAATGCATGTATTCTTACTGGTCAGAGGACTTCTGACAATTGCTACCAAATCAATGGTGATATTTTCTGCAAGCTATCTCAACTGAGTGATGTCAAGGTGTGGCATCAAAAGCTCGGACATGTCAATTACAAGATGATGGAGAGATTTGTCAAGAAGGATGCTGTGAATGGACTACCTAAGCTCAACACTAAAAACATTCCAGTTTATGAGGCATGTCAAAAGGGGAGGCATGTCAGGGTGTCACATCCGAATGTGCAAAGTCTCACTACCTCAAATTATTTCGAACTCCTTCATATGGATCTCTTGGGACCACTTGAAGTAGAAAGCCTTGGTGGTAAGAGGTATGTACTTGTGATTGTAGATGATTTTTCTCATTTTACTTGGGTAGGATTTTTAAAATAAAAATCTGAGACGTTTGAAGCTTTTAAAAAACTTGCGGAAAAATTGAGTGTTCGTTTTGGTGTGAGTATAGATAGAATCGGGTCAGACCATGAGAAAGAATTTTAGAATGTGTCCTTTTCAAATCATTGTTCCAAAGCTTGTATAACTCATGAATTTTCTTCACCCATCACTCCCCAACAAAATGGGATAGTCGAACGCATAAATAGATCTCTTATAGAAATGACTAGGACTATGCTTATTTCAAATAGGGTTGCAAAACATTTTTTGGGCTGAAGCTATGAGTACTGCACGTCATATAATTAATAGGGTGTGTTTTAGACCAGGATCTTGTGTTACTCCCTACGAATTGTTGATGGGCAAAAAGCTAAATTTGAGTTATTTTCATATTTTTGGGTGCATTTGATACGTGTTAAATGATAAAAGTCATCTTGCAAAGCTTGACTCAAAGAGTGATAAATGTGTTTTCATGGGATACTCTCGAAATAGTCATGCATGTATATTGTTTAATCTTAGAACGCGTTGCATGATTGAGTCAGTAAATGTCAAGTTTGATGATATGATTAGTGGTTTGAGACCTGCTGAGGATGATGATCTGGTTTATGATCAGAATCCTCATGAAAATGTTACGGTTGGTTTAGATGAAACTGCAGGTGTTGAAATTGAAGATGCAGCTGGTGATGGTACTGGTGACATGTCACCAGACTTAACACCAACTCAGGCTGCTCTAGTATCAGTTTGAGATTCAGATGAGGAAGATCCATCTAATAAGATTGACTTACATCAGAGGGATATTACCTCGAGAATTCAGAGGAATCATCCCATGAGCCAAATCATTGGAGATCTCGATGAAAGAAGTACAAGAAAGCGACAAATAAACTTCAAAGAGATGGTAAGGTTTGCTTGCTTGTCTACTAACTGTTCTCAAATTCAAGAATCTTTGTTTCTTGCCAAAACAGAGCCCAAGCGTGTAGAGGATGCTCTTAAAGATGAGTTTTGGATACAGGCCATGCAAGAAGAGCTGGACCAATTCACTAGAGATGAAGTTGGTATTAGTGTTGTTAACACCGTATATAGGAGCATGATAGGAAGTCTTTTGTACTTAACTTCTAGCAGGCCTTATATAATGTATAGAGTGTGTCTACGTACTAGGTATCAATCGAATCCTAAAGAGTCACATTTGAAAGCAGTTAAACGAATTATTAGGTATGTAGTTGGTACAACTGAATTGGGTGTTTGGTATACTAAGGAAACTAGTACTGAACTTGTGGGATATACGGACTCGAATTGGGCTGGAGATGTTGTGGATAGGAAGAGTTCTACTGGGGTTGCTTTTTCTTGGGTAATAATATTATCTCATGGTACACTAAAAATCAGAATTGCATCTCTCTTTCTACAGTTGAAGCCGAGTATATTGCAGCTGAAAGTGCTTGTACACAGTTGCTGTGGATGAACCAAATGATAGAAGACTACGGTCTACATAGTAAAATCTTGACTGTGCTTTGTGATAATTCCAGTGCCATTGATATCTCGAAAAATCCAGTCCAGCACTCAAGAATCAAACACATTGACATAAGGTACCACTTTATTCGTGACTTGGTTGAGAGACAAATAGTTAATCTTGAGCATATAGGGACAGACAATCAGCTTGCTGACATCTTCACAAAGGCATTAGATATAGAGACCTTCTCTCGTTTGAGAAGAGATCTAGGAATGTGCATTGTCTAAGTCCGTGTTAATTTTGATGTCATGACACCAAAACTGTCATTAGTCATGACATCTATATATTTATGCATGCATTTTTATTTTCTTTTCCATACATAATCTGAATGCATTGGGTCTGATTGAAAGTGAAATAAGGTCATGTGTTGTAATAAAAATGGTGTCAAAAAGACTAACCTCTTCAATTAGGTGATTGTGGAGTTTTCCCGCAGAAACTGGTTTTCACCCAAGTCCAAAAACAAGGGGTGTTAATAGGAATTGCTGAAGATAAGCTATTTCTCTTCAAATCTTAAAAGGATAAATAAAAGATGGATTAAAAAAGATCCAATCTTTAAATTTCACCTCATTGAGTGATTTTTGACGTAGTCATTAACTTGGGTTAAGGGGTCTGTTTTCATTGACTTCACCTAAAGCAATGTTGGTTATAATGTCATCAGTCATGAAAAGCAACACTGATCAAGTCATTAAAACCATAAATTGTATTTTTAACCTTCTTAGGTCATATATTTTTAGGCATCAATTAGGACATTCATACTTTGAGAAGGTGCCATCATGTTATGTGTTCTGTTTCTTGTGCTTGTGTCTCTCTTGAAAACTCTTAATCTTGTTGTGAATCTTGCTAACCGAGTGTTTCAGTGATGTTAAAATCGGTGGATTGGACGGGTAATATGAGGTTGATATGGTGAGTGAAAAATTGCTTGGCAAGGATTTTATTTAACTATGTTGATGGTTCATAAAAATCCAGCTCTTTTTCGGTTGTTTTTATGGATAGGTTGTGTGATTTTTATTTTTCCAAGAATTGAGATATTGGCTTAGTGGTTTGTTTTGGCAAAGATCGTGTAAGCCTATTTTGGAGTGGGATCATGTGTCCTAGTTTCAGGGGGAGTGTGTGTTTTTAGAAGTAAAGAAGATATTTTGTGGTATAAAATCAGTTGTTAGGTAAATAAGGGTTCATTTTTTATTATTTACTTTACCTTTATCTCTCCTGGCAATGATCACTTTTTGAAGAATAAAAGATCAATTTTTTCTTACAGTTTACCCTATTTCTACTTCACTCTCCTGCAAATTGAACTCTCCTGCCCTCACTACTTTACCATATCTCTCGATTACAGCTTTGTTAAATCAGGGTATTAAGCCCACCGGAGACGATGTGCTCACTAGGGAGGCTAGTTGGTTCTCTTTGCGTGGTCAGCACATGGCTGGAGCACGCGTCATTGATCTCCATTGCTAGCACCTCCTCGGGCTGGTAGATTTTCTGGTGATGGTTCTGGTGTTACCAACACCGATTCAAACATGGTACTTTTTTCTGTTCCGGTTGTGAAGGCCTAGATTTCTTTGATTGATAATCAGATTGCCCAGTTACAGAAGCTTAGAGGCTCATTCGTGGAGGCCCTTTTGCTTTCCGAGCAAAAAGGGGGACATGAAGGTGACGACGCTGATATGAATGTTGTCGTTGATGAAGGAAATGATGATGAGGTACTGTTGCCAAGGTGTTGGCAGGTTTAGCTATGGAAAAGAGGAGGAAGAGGATCCAGCCCAGAAACAGGAAGTTGAAGAAGATGAAGAAGTTGCTAGGAAGAGAAAGTATAAGGGATGTCGGAATATCCTCGTTGGTCGAAGAGGATTCGTGGTCGTTAAGCCTTTGCCTTATTTGATTTTTGTTTGGTTTTATGTTTGAAAAGCATTTCGTTGTTTTATTTGTTTACCTTTCTTGGGCTCAAAATAAATTAGGACTCTAGATTTCGTTTCCTAGTTTGTGTCTAGAATTTTATTTAATTTCCTAGATTATGTTTAGGGTTTTTTTTACTTGTTTACCAAATAAGACTCTAGGATTTGTCTATTTAAGACAAGAATTGGAAAGACTTGTGAGAACTTTTCACACAGCTTTTTGAAAAGAGACGCAATGAACAAGATGGATCAAGGCAAGACGAACACAAGCACTTGAAGGACTTGGAGCTTCGATTCTAATCGGGGATCTTTGGAGTTGCGTAACCAACAAAGAAGGTCAACATACCTAGGCTACAAGTATTTTAGTATCAAAGTTTTGATACTAGGGTTTTTTGTATATTACTTTTGTTATTTTGTATTGATCTTAAACGTTTTAAGGTAATATAGTTTTCGGGTTTGAATACCTAAGTTCGTAAGCACGTTTGCTTACGGACGAAATTTTAATTGCTGTGTTCAAATTGTTTTTTATATAATTTCGCTGCTTATATTTTAACTCTGTGTAATGTTAGTTTCGATGTTGTAACATCGTTCTTAACATCTTTTTTTAAAACTACTGTTTACTAATCTCAAACTGTTTAATGTTAGTTTTGGTGTTGTAACACCAAAAGTAACATTGATTTACTGATACTTATTTATTATAACCATTGACCTACAAATTTACACACTAGTTTAGCATAAAGGATGAATCCTAATTCTAAGTCGGTCGCTATTTTCTGAATTATAGTTTTAATAAGAGATGGGGACCCTAGATTGAGAACACATCTCTTATTTATATAAAAGGGACTCATGCATCATTCTCACTACTGCAGAAAGGCTTTTTAACGGCGGTTTTTGAACCGCCTTTGTATCGACCGCCGTTAATAATTACGGCGGTTTTTAAAAGCCGCCGTAAAAAGTGGGATTTAACGGCAGTTTTGGAAGATATTTAATGACGGTTTTCGAACCGCCGTAGAATGTTAAATTTAATGCGGTTTTAGAAACGCCATTAATTGGTTCACTTTTTACATCAGTTCTGAAGAAATACCTTCTAGAAAGTAGTAAAAAAATTAAAAAAATAAATAAATGAAAGCATGTGCACTAAAAATTAAGCAATTGGGATATTGTTTTAGAGATCATTAAACCAACTCAATTTTTCTAAAATAATATTTCATCTCTTCTGTATCTCGTAGAACCCTAAGTTACCCTACAGTATCACAATTTATGCTTAATAATTATTAAGATGGTAATTTTATACACATTGCAATAATCTATGTGGTAGGATACGAAATCTACCATCTATATAAAAACCTGGGTATCAATCTTCTAATCTACGTTCAGATAAAGATGTAATAAAATAATTATTACAAGTAACCGCCTCAATTTATGCAACACTGCTACTGAATTTCAGACAAACCAGACCCTCTGTTTCTTTACCAAAAAAATAACTCGAGAAATTAAATATCATTTCATGCATGTCAGGTGAAAAATTAAAAGAATAGTAGAAGGTGAAATCTTGACGGAAAAGTTAGCGGTAGAAATAATCAATAATTGTGATCAATAAATTCAATTTACATAAAATGATCAGATTAGTGAGAAAAACTAAAAAATAAAAATAAAAATAATGCCATCCAATAATTCCTCCACTTTTGAACCTGATCAGAAGTTTGATCATGACTAGTCATCATATTAATAGCTACTCAGAATTAAAACAAGATCAATTAACTAAAAGATTAAAATCTAAAAATAGGCATAGAATTTAGAAATTAAACTAATTAAACAAATTTCTTGTACTCATCACTAATCTAAAAAAGAGAAAAAAAAAACTTATTTTTAATAATCTCCATTAAATTAAAAGAAAAAGAAAAAGATCAAGAAGAAGAAGAAGACCCATTAGTACCAAGCAGTTGAGCACTATGGATATGATCATGACGAACATTTTCTTTGTTGTCATTATTATGTTCCTCGTCGTCGTCGTCGTCGTCCTCCTCCTGGCGGTGGTGGTAGTCGGCGGCGGAGTAACACATTCCAACACATTCCAACACAACGAAGAATATAACCGAAGTTGCTGCTGCAGCCACAGGCGGAGGAACGCATTCCGACACAACGGTGAAACATCCAGCTTCTTACAAAGCAATAGATGTTTCAACAACCTGCCAAAAAAAAAAAGAAAAGAAAAAAAAAGTGCTAGTAGTTTTGAGGTCAACTTGTGCTTCTAATTCTGCATAGTTTTAAGCTTCTGATGCGTAATCACTTTTCCTAAAAGAAAAAGGTTTTAACGAATACCAACTTAAGGCCTTGATGTGATATCGTTAGTAAATTTTCAGAAAGAGAAAAGGGAAAAAAAATACCTTAACTGCACTATCCACATTTCTGCCTTGGGGTCTAAAACCTTAATTGCATTCTGCACCCCCCACATGTCTTCAAACTCCACAAATGCATAGCACACATCTATATCATGCATAAAATTGATGTTCAAGTTTCCATAATTTATCCTAAAAAAACACGAGAAAGAAGAGAACAAGAAAGCAAAGAAAGCGGACCTTCCGAGTTCTAATGGCTACACCATCAGGCTTGATTTTACCAAACTTCTTAAATTCCTCGCCGATTTCAGAAGCAACCATCATTATCGGAACATTTCTCACGTAAATTGACCTCACTTAAACTACAAAATACAGAGTCGGCAACGTCACAAATGATTTATTGTATTAGAGGTGAATAAAAACCAGAAAGTGTTACCTTTTGCAAGAATGTTTGGTGAACTAATTTAATAAACTGAATTTAATTTATTTTTTCAAATCAAAGATAACAAGAAAAATATTTAGGCTTCTCCTAGTACTAATTAAATAAGCTGAATTTTTCTGTCAACTCGAGCATTGAGTTCTTCTTAAGAAGCTCAGTTTAGTTATGAACTCGGATAACAATGTGATTGCTTAAGAACCATAGTGCTAATATCTTTTGATCGGTTATGTACAGAACGGGCAACTCACAGTGAACATAAACTTTATCAGGGAGCCTCTTAATAAACTGCTTGGCACCAAATTTCCAATCGGATGCTGCAAATAATGGCATCACGAGAAATTTCAATTATGACAAGTTTTGAAGACATACAGATTAGGAAAAATGTAATATCCACATAAATAAAAATAAATTTAAAAAAAAATTACCTACCATTCACATATCCTGTGATCTATAGTAATAGTTCATATGAGATGGACAAGCATTGTGCAGAACACAATCAAAATCTACTGAAATGCAATCCATTTGAAATGCAGAGAGTATAATTTAAGTAAACTCAAGAAAAAGCTTAAGCTTTTGAGCAATTATGGCTACAATAGTCCATATCTTCACTGTCTAATCCAAAAATAGCATAACAAACTCCAAATCAATAAGTAAATAACCCCCAGCTAGAGCTCAGCCAATAAAAGTTCCAATTTCGATCTCATACTTAACTGAATTATAAAAAAATCAAAAACCCAGAAAAAAATCAAAAGTAAAAAGCTGAAACTCATCGAACACAAGAAAAATAATATAAATGCAAGCAAAAATTACCTTCCTAAATCCCGTGCACCATAACAACAAGATGATCAGAGGAAAAAGCATCGGATTCTTTACAGCTGTACACATCCTCACCTTCGTTCGCCGTTCCCGTCGAGCAAATGGCTCCGTTTTTCATTTTTGACTTTTTTATCCTCCCTCAAATTAACAAGCATTCACTCAATAAACACCCGAAACACGGAAAGATTAAAAATTTAGGATCACTAGCAAGTTTCAAATGCTAAGAATTAATACAATAAATAAATTGTAGAATGCACATCCCAAATCATATCACCTTCTAAATAAACTTCGCGTAAATAAAGGGATTTGAGTCTCGAACAATTTACCTTCTTCGCGCTCTCAATTTTGCAGCCGGGCACAGAAAATCGAGTTAGGGTTTCGGATGCGAGCACCTCGTGTGGCTAAACAAACACCAGAGTCGATGGAGAGATCTCGAAATTGAGATCTGTGGTGCCAATGGTTTTCGCGATTAATTCATTAGATAGAGGATGGTTGTACTTTTCCAACCTTTCTGGAGTCGTCTTGTTCGGAGTCGAAGTCAGATTCGGAGTCGGAGACTAGGGGGTCGTCGTCTTCCATTTTGACGCAGAGAAAGAGGAGCGAGACGAGAGCCAAATGGCGAGGGCTTTTGTATTTTTGTTTTTTTTTTTATTTTACAATAAACTGCTTTAATTAAAAAAAAACTTTTTATTTTTTTATTTATGACGTGGCGAATGCAGATCGTCGGATGAGATATGGATCAACGGTCGAAACAACATGCTTGGGCAAGACGTGGATTGATGACATGGCAGCCTACTTTCTACGGAGGTTCTAGTAAAACCACCGTAAAATGTCATCTTATTAACGGCGGTTCTAATAGAACCGATGTAAAATCTACTGCAATAATTAACTCATGAACTAATTAACATCGGTTTTTGAGGAACCGCCGTGAATACTTGTTAATTCACGGCGCATTCTTAAAATCCGCCGTTAAATAGTTCAGTTTTAACGTCGGTTTTCACAAAACCGCCGTAAAATATACGATTCTACGGCGGTTTTATAAAAACCGCCGTTAGATGACCGATTTAACGGCGGTTTTTTCAAAACCACCGTTAATCAGCCGCCTTCGTATCTTGTTTCTGCAGTAGTGTCTTTTCTTTCTAAGTTGATTTTATCCTATGTTTAATCTCTCGCATAACTCTCTCAATCACTATCTGACTTAAGTATCGGAGGTCCTACACCGGGGCTGTCCACCGCCTAGCTTGGGTTTTGTTTTGCAAGATCTATCAGGTCGTCAGGAGTTTCTTGGAGATCTATCAGGTCGCTGCTCGAATATTTAAGATTAATCAGGTCACTAAATCCATATTTAAGGTCTGTACTTTCTTTTCTTGGTGAATCAAATTTTTGGTCGCATCAGGATTCAAGACCAATTTCTGTTGGAATGCCCACTCCCAACAAATTTCTAACAAAATAATAACGTTGGAATAATAATCGACAGACACTAAAAGAATTATGCTTAATAACAATGGAATTTATCCGTTATCTTTTACAATAATTAAATTGCTATAAATGGTGTTGTCGTAGACTCTACTAATACACAACATTTTAAAACAGTTATTTTTCATGCTAATGACAATGAATTTTACTTTATCTTAAAAAAATAATCAGACGTTTTAAAACAGTTATTTTTCATGATAATGACAATGAATTTTACTTTTGTCTTAAAAAATAATCAGTTGATGTCATAGATTGTATTGTAGTAGACCTTATGAAAAATAATAATATAAATTGTTGCCTTTCATATTAATGATAACACCTGTTTACCATTATCCATCATACTAACGGCAGTAATTTTTAACCGTTGATTTGTTTAATTTCTTTTTTAATTTGATGGAATGCCAGAAATACACAATAATATAAAATACAAGACAACAAACTTAATTAATTAATGAAAAACTCTAAATTAAAGCATCCACTATAACATTGATATATGTTCACAACAAAATGTTTAACAAATATTTACAGACAAAGACAACGACATCCGTTAATAAAACTATAACTTGTTTCTAAATCAAATTTCAAAAACCACAAACTCCATAAAGATCCACCCATGGCTCATTCTCCTTGAAATACCCTACAATATAAATAAAAAAAGTTAGCTGATTACTATGTTATTAAATTAGATTTAATCAATTTAATGGTGCAGCGAAAATTCATCTTAACAAATTATATAGGCTCGATCTACGTTTTGGGTAGACTATCGTAGCATTTTGAATTTTTCAAATCCAATTAATAGTGAGTGATAGATTGTACTTCGAAGTTGAACGTTGTTTAAGTGTTATTTGTTTATCCCACATTGAATGATAATCAATGTGGAAGGGAGTTTAAAAGTGTTTACATTTTATGACTGGACATCAAGTGGGTCAGCGGATATTGTGGACTTTGTGTGAACAAAGCTCACGCGGGCCCTCGGACTTGGGTTCGCCCGTTCGCCTTCGGAATTTGAAACAACTGAGAATTTCTAACAGCTATAGCTCATCATGAATATGCATGCATATAATGTAGGTTCTTTTTTTCTCAAGGCTTCATAACTATGTATTATTTTACGTTTTCTACCAAAATTCAAATATACAGAATCACATATTGGTACTTGGTTCTACCATTAAACATTATAGATAAATACTTGTTCTATTATTTGTGCTCAATCAAAGATACTTAATATAACGTGATCCTATTTTTCATAATTCAAACATACATACAAAAAAAATACACACACACACAATATATATATATATATATATATATATATATATATTTATATATATATATTTAATTATATAAATTTACAAAAAAAGAATAATAAAAATGAAAGAATTATGAAATAAATTTTAAATTCATAAAACCCGTAAAAACCCAATAAAAATAAAAATAAAAGACTAAAACTGAAAATCTATAAGAAAAACTAAACTAAATAAAAACCTAAAACAAAGAACCCTAGAAAACTAAAAAGAAACTCAAATTTGGCCCTGCCTCAACGATAACAAAAAAGGAAAAGATGGAATTTCTACAGTCTAAGCGAATTTAGCAAAATGAATTTTGAAGAAAGAGATGGAATACTGCTTTCTAGAAACCCGTGTTGGTTGAGCAGTCAATTTTTTTCTTCTTCTTTTTTTTTTTCATCAAATTGAAAAGAAAAAAAAATTAAATATGCTAACAAAAAACAGGTAATGCTAAATTAACCTGCAAGATGAACCATCCCTTCATCATTAATCCTGCAAGAATCCAAGTTTCAACTATCCAAATTTGTGAGACCTGTGTCACAAAAGAAACAAACAAACATATATTCTCAATATAAATTGTGAATTAACATAGTTAAATCAAATTATATTATAATTTGGAACTATTTAATTCCTTATAAGAAACAAATACGTTTGCCTTTAAGGTGAGTCAAGATAGCACTCGTGACGTCATTGAATCCCAAATTCAAGACCTTCAGAGATAGCACCTTTGTGAAAAGGCAGAAAAGACAAAAACTTCAACTTCGTTAAAATAAATAAATAAAAAGAAAAAGAAAAAAAGGCTAATAAATCATTTTATTAAATGTAGCTATTAATTACTTCACTACAAATTGAAACAGAAGTTTTAGATAATCTCACTTGAGAATTTTTCACACCCATCATTTGTCAAATTACATCTGCTGAGATTCAAATACAATAATGTATCAAGAGCTACATAAAAACACAAAACTCATATAGAAGATAGACATTTTAATGGAATTAGAACATTAAAGCTCATAAATGTTTAAACAAACAAAAAAAAGGCACGAATACCTGAAATTGATTCCAGGCATGCACCAGACACATGATAACCCCCCGTGTTTAAAAGAGTAAGCTTGTTTAAATCTACATGACAAAATATTCGGAATCAGGAAAAAGATTGATGGAACTCATACATTAAAGCCCACTGATAAATCAGCAAATGACTCAATTATTTAAAATGGCTATTAAAAAAAAGAAAATAAAAATGTGACATCTCTACTGGTTATAAGATTTAACTGAGCCAAATAGAGATTCCAAATCTATGCATCACGAAGCAGGGCAGAATTTGAAACAACTGAAAATTCCTAACAAATAAAGCTCATCATGATTATGCATGCATATAATGTAGGTTCTTTTTTTCTCAAGGCTTCATAACTGTGTATTGTTTTACTGTTTCTACCAAATTTCAAATATTCAGAATCACATATTGGTGCTTGGTTCTACCTATAAACATGATAGATAAATACTTGTTATCTATTATTTGTGCTCAATCAAAGACACTTAACATGACTTGAGCCTGTTTTTCATAATTCAAACATACATACATAAAAAATACACACACAACTGTAACATCCCAGTTTTTCATAGCGGAAACACAAGCGGAAGAAATTATTTTTAATAAAAGTAATATGAGGGACGTTACTTTTTATAATACTTTTAGTTAATTTAAAGATAAACAAACAATTAAATCAAACAAATTTATTGAAATAAAGATAGTTGATATCTTTTCAATGAAAGTAAATAAATCTAATATCATTTGACTTTAATGAAAATTCATAATAATTATATTGATATTAATAATATTATTAGTAATGAAGTTTCATAAATAGAATTCAAATAAATTTAATATTTAATAGTTGATCTTTGAGTAAATAAAATAATGAATTCAAATAAGACTAATGGATTAAGCTTGAAATATAAATAAAATCTCGTGACTTTAATTCTTGGTTTTACTCTCGTCGTCACCACCACGTTTCTGCTCCGACTTCACATGACCTGAAAAATGTTATTTAAAAAGGGATGAGCTTTCAACTCGCTCAATAGGGAGTACAGTTCATAATAATTGCATAATATCATAGTTCTGGACAATTATATCTCTGTTGTGTAATAAGTTACACCTCTATGTACAATAAATTGTACCTCTACTGTGCATTGCTGCACCTCTATCTCTAGGTCATGCGACAATTTTTAAAAACTCTCTGGGTCGCATGACTATGTGCACACAATTTGTGATGAAACGCCACCTCTGGGTTATATAATCATCAACATGGGCTAAAATACTACGCGCTTAAATATGAACTGTAAATAAAAAGGTTTTAGTATCTGTAAACAATATTTGTTTACCTCAATTGAGGATTTGAGATCGTGTATTACGAAATAAATAGGAGGATACAAGTACAACAAGAAAGCAAAATACAAGGAAAATAAAATCAAAAAGATATTTACAATTAAGGGTCAAATCATATCTTTGACTGATTCAAATCGTATCAGGATCTTCGGAAATATCTCTAACATCCCCCCCAAGCGAAGCGGATGCGGGCAAACGTGTAGCTTGGACCGAAAAAACTCAAAGAGAAGACGTTGCAGACTCTTTGTGAAAATATTCGTAATCTGTAGGTGAGAAGGAACGAACTTAGTACAAAGATGCTTGGCACTGACGAGCTCTCGAACAAAATGATAGTCAATGTCGATATGTTTAGCACGCTTGTGAGCCACCAGATTTTGACTGAGAAATAAAGCGCTTTTATTATCGCAAAGGAAGGTAGGTGGATCAGGAGGCAAGGCATGAAGCTCCCGTAACAGGAGTGTGACCCAAATCATCTCGGAGGCAGCATTGGCCATAGCACGATACTCGGACTCACAACTGGACCGAGAGACCGTATGTAGTTTCTTGGCACTCCAAGAGACAAGGTTGGAGCCCAAGAAAATCGAATAACCATAAGTGGAACGCCGAGTGTCCAAACAGCGTGCCCAATCAGCATCGGAGTAAGCGACAAGAGCAGACGAACCCCGAGAAAAATCTAGACCAAAATCGAGAGTGCCTTTAACATAGCGCAGAATACGCTTAACAGCCTGAAATTGATCTGTGGTAGGAGATGCTTGAAACTGACTGACGGTATTGACCGCAAAAGACAGATCAGGCCGGGTGATTGTCAAATATTGAAGAGCACCCACAAGAGAACGATAAAAAGTGGGATCTGAATATGGCATGCCATCACGACGAAGAAGCACATCAGCAGCAAGAGGAGTGGATACGGGCTGGACTCAAGTAGGGCAGCCCGTTTAACAATGTCATGAGCGTATTTCGATTGGCCAAGAAAGAGACCATGATCTGAATAAGTAACTTCAAGGCCAAGGAATTAAAGAAGCCGACCAAGATCTTTGATTGGAAACTCCTTGCGAATGCGAGAAATAAGACGAGAGATAAAGTCTGAGTCACTTCCAGTAATGATAATATCATCGACATACACAAGGAGATAGAGGGTGAGAGACCCATGAGAGTAGATGAAGAGAGAAGTATCCGACTTACTCTCTACAAACCCCAAACTGAGCAAAAAGGTGCAAAAGCGCTGGAACCAAGCCCGAGGAGCCTGCTTGAGCCCGTAAATCACCTTGTTGAGATGACACACAAAAGAGGGACGAAGAGGGTCAGAATAGCCAGGTGTTGCTCCATATAGACCGGCTTGGTAAGAACCCCATGCAAGAATGCATTATTGACATCGAGCTGATGAAGTGACCATTTTTGCATGACGGCCAGGGCAAGAATTATGCGAACAGTGGAGGCTTTAACAACAGGACTGAATGTGTGATCATAGTCAAACCCAGGAAGTTGTGAAAGCCCTTGAGCCACTAAGCGGGCTTTAAAACGATCGATTGAGCCATCAGCCAAGAACTTTGTCCGAAACACCCATTTGGAACCAATCACATTTCCATCAGGAGGTCGAGGAACCAAGTCCCATGTGTGATTTGTGCGAAGTGCCCGAAGTTCATCATCCATTGCAGCAACCCAATGTGAAGATTTAGATGCAGACTTAAAACCTTTAGGCTCTGAGTGAGAATGAATAGTCGACAACAGAGCCTTGTGAGCAATGTAGGTAGTGGAAGGAGGATACTTTAGCTTAAAGATACCATCTTGCGAACGAGTCCGTATGGAATGAGCTGGGCGAAGAACCGGCTGATGCGGCGGAGTAGTAGAAGCAGGAGGGAGAGAATCCACAGGTGTAGGGGGTGGTGGAGCCGGTGGAGTAACATCCTGTCTGGGCAAGACCGACGAAGCAGGATCCAGACAAAGAAGGCACGGGTCAGGTGTGTGAGAGTGTGACCGGCTGGGCTGAGCTGGAGAAGAAACAACCTGATGGACCCGAGGATAAGGCTCCACAAAGGCAGCATAATCTAGCGAGCTAACAGGAGTGGAGAGTGTGGTGGCCGAGTATGGAAGACAGTTTTTGTCAAATTGAGCATGACGAGTGATATAAAAACGAGAAGTGGTAGGATCAAGACAACAGAAACCCTTGTGCTTTGAGCTATAACCCATAAATACGCAAGACAAAGACCTGGGCGACAGTTTGTGCTCAGCATAGTCCCTAAGATAGGGATAGACTCGACATCCAAAAACATGAAAATTGTCATAAGCAGGAGGAGCGGAGAACAACAGCTCATAGGGTGACTTATTTTTCAAGACCGAAGATGGCAGTCTGTTAATAGTATAAGTTGCAGTGGCAAATGCTTCTACCCAGAAAGTTAAAGGTACAGAAGCATGAAACAGCATTGATAAACCAGTTTCAGTGATATGTCTGTGTTTGCGTTCCGCCCTACCATTCTGGGTAGGAGTGTAGGGACATGACATAGAATGCAGAATACCACAAGACTAAAATAGAGACCGTAATTTATTGCTTTCAAACTCAGTACCTCCATCTGACTGAAAACGTTTAATAGTACACCCAAACTGATTTTCCACCAAGGTCTTAAACAGCACAAAAGTATCATAAAATTCAGATTTCAAACGCAGCGGATAAAACCAAGAATAGCGAGAAAAATCATCGATAAAGACCACGTAATAGCGAAAACCATCATAAGATGTAACAGGAGACAGCCCCCATAAATCACAATGAATAAGATCCAAAACATGATCAGCGTGCTTAGTACTAGAATTAAAAGGCAATATCTTACTTTTAGCCAACTGACAAGAAGAACAACTAGTAGGGTTCGTTAAAACAGATGTAACCGACAAACAACCCAAAGTACTAAGCAACTTGATAGTATCAAAAATAACATGCCCTAAGCGGCGATGCCATAAATCAAAAGAGCCATGTACACCACGAGTCTTTAAAGCAGCAACAAGACCCGCATGTCCTCTTTCCAAAATGTAAAACCCATTTTCTCTTTTACCCCGAGCCAAAGCTAGACCTCTTTCCCGATTTTGAATTTCGAACATCCGATCAGTAAATACAACGTTAACAGGATAGTCGGCAGTAAGTTTACTAACGGATAATAAGTTCTTCGTAATATGAGGAACGAGCAATACATCCAAAAGAGATAAATCAGCAGAAATAACATGCTAACCAGTATGTGAGATGGAAAGAGAGTTACCATTACCGACAATGACATTGTCGGAGCCCGTATAAGCTGAAATAGAGTCTAAGTTGGATGAATAATTTGTCATGTGGGCAGAAGCGCCCGTATCTACCTACCAATCGGAAGAGGGCGATGTGAGAGAGCAGCCGGTGCGGAAGGACTCCGCAAGATTGGCCTGAGATGGAGGCTGCTTGTACCGATCAGGACAAGATAGAGCATAATGGCCATTTGTTCTACATATCTGACAATGGGGAGGACGACGTCCACGACCACGACCACCCGAATTAGTGTTTCGAGCATCACCACGGCCACTGGAGAAGAACCTGTTCTGGGACAATCCGCGAGTGCCTGGATTGGGATTGGAGCGGGACTGCTGCTGTTTCTGGGTATGAGCAGCGAAGGCAGCGGTAACCTGAGATGAGGAAGAGCCCGCGGTAGCGTCCAATGACCGAGTAAAGAGGTCATGTGCCTCTGCCTTCGACAGAAGGTCTGGAAACGAGGGCAGCGGCGTGAGATTAATTTGAGACGTAGCAAAGGACAGAAACTCGGAACCAACTCCCCTGAGAAACCAATGGGACTTATCAGTGGGATCAAGGACGCATCCCATGGAGGCCAACTGATCACAGAGGGATTTGAAATGAGCGCCGAACTCGGAAACTGAACGCGACCCCTTCTTGAGCAGTTGCAATTCATCCTTCAAGCGCAATTCACGGGCTTTAGAGGAAGTATTAAAATCCGTGGAGAGGGTGGACCAGAGATCGGCCGACGTGGAGCAGCCAACCACGACGGCCATTGTGTCTTCCGTGAAAGTGGACATGAGGAAAACTCGGACGGTTTGATCCCGAGCGAGCCAATCCGCGTATGCCAGATTAGGCCGAGGAATTCCGCCTTCAGAGATGGTCTGGGAAGGTGGAGGAGTGTATCCATCCACGTAGGGCAGAAATTTCTGCGTCGTCAACAATGGAAAAACTTGCGCATGCCATAGGAGATAATTCGTTGCCGTCAGTTTAACAGGAACCATATGTGTCATGGCCTGTAGGGTGAGGGTGGCATCAAAGACGGAGGAGGAAGAGGCAGTGTTTCTAACCATGGTCGAACACAGCTGAGGAGCGTGAGGCTTTGAGAGGAAAGAGAAGAATTGAGGAAAACTAGGGTTTTCAGGATTAGGCTGATACCATGTAAACAATATTTGTTTACCTCAATTGAGGATTTGAGATCATGTATTACGAAATAAATAGGAGGATACAAGTACAACAAGAAAGCGAAATACAAGGAAAATAAAATCAAAAAGATATTTACAATTAAGGATCAAATCATATCTTTGACTGATTCAAATCGTATCAGGATCTTCGGAAATATCCCTACCTTTAAACTGACGTTTGAAATATGCAGATGGTCGTGTTTGCAAATCATAAGTCTCAAAATCAATGCTCCTACATGAAAATATAATTTAACTTATTATATGAAAATAGGGCTTATATAACTTAAAATATGAATAATTGAAAGAATTGATCGGTCAAACCTCGAAGTCAAGTCAAAGGAGCTATTTTTGTAAAGCTCATGAAGTTGGAGGGTGGAAAGGAGATAACTTGAAATGTCTGTAGGCTGAAGTGGAGTTTCTTATAACTCTGGGGGCTGAATCTTGGGTTCTGAGTAAATTGGTGGCTCAATCGAACGAATTAGAAACTTGTGGGCTCAATTGGTAATTCCTGAGAAGGTTGGTGTACAAAAGGCAAAACCCAGCCTATCTTCTTCCTCGTTTCTTTCTCTATTTCTATTCCCCGTACCCTCTCTCTCTCTACAAATCACATCCAACATCAACCCAAAACTCAAGCCCTAAACTTCCCCCATTGGTATCAATCCTCAGATCATCACAATCCCAAATTCAATTAATGGCTCAAGCAAAAATCCTCTGAGCCCCAAATCAAAACCCTCCTCTTCGCACCTTTTCCCCCTCTCGTCCCATCGCACCAGCACACTCAATGGCAAGGGGGCGAATGACGAGGATGAGACCAATAGAGGCGGATATTCGAGGGCGGCATTGGACAAGGCTGAATTTTCTCTCGACGATTGGCATCTGGCAAGACGGCGCAACCACGGCAAGAACCTCCGGCAATGACATGCGGTGGCGATCCGAGCGGCGTTTGGCCAAGCGACGCTCCAGGCTCCAGTCAGGCGAATCCTTCCCTCCATTTGTCTCCAATTGGACAAGCCCATTCTTCCCCTTCTTCGATTGTCGATGGCAACAGCGGCTCTGACTCAATCAGGTAGCAACCGGAGAGGTGACCCCTCCGCCTTCTCCGTTGACGGCGGCGACGGACTGGAAATCGATTGGTGGTGGCCTCGACGGACTGGTTCATCATGACGGACAATAGAAAATCAGAGACGGGATTCAGGCCGACTAGACTCGACGGCCGACATTGGCAGGGGCTTCAGTGGTAGTGGCGTCAACCCGCCGCGGTGGCAGGCGAGGCGGCTTGGCTGGTTCATAACGTCGGCGGCTTTGGCGACTGAGACGCGGCGCAGGCGCCACTCTGTTTGGCAGACGAGGCGACGGAGATGGTTTTCGGGCCTCGACTTCGGGCTGTGAGTTCACGGCGTCTCGGCGGCGATGGCGACGGCAATCCAGGCTGTGGCAGAAAGTGCAGGCTGATGCTCCGTTCCGCTCGGCAGGTGGAACGACGGCGACCAGTGGCTGGGCTCAGGTCCGTTCGGGCCGTAAAATTTAGGTGTTGACTCGGGCCATCTCAGCGTGGATGATCCTCGGGTTTGGGTTTCAGGTCACAGGTTCTGGAATACATGGGTTCTCAGCGTCTCGGTGGCGGAGTCGGGAGGCGACGTTTGACAGCGACAGTGGTGACCAACAACGATGGGGGTGGCTTTGGCTTAAATCGGCAGACGACCTCTCCACCTTCTCCGAACGATGGCTTGGGACTTGGTCACGGTGGTTATGGGTCTTGTTTCAGTTCGCGGGCCCTGAAACGGGCTGCGACTTCATGGCATTTCGGTCTTGACTTCGGGTTCTGCTTCGGTTCGTGGTTCGCCAATTTGGATGACGTTGGTTCGTTGGCCTGATTCGACTCATGATGGTTGTAATTCCAGAGTTGGTTTGGTTTAGCCGAACTGTTCATTCAACTGGTCGTTGATAATATGTGGGTCTGTGGTTGGGTTGATTCTCGTGATCACAGCGGAGGTTTGAGACTGAAAATGGAATTGTAAATTTATGTGCTAAGGACTTTAATTAGGTTTGGAACTCAAAGTGATCTTTCCGTGAAATGATGGCGAGAAAGAATGAAGAATAGCGTTAGGTTAAGAGTTCCAATTTCTTTGGATTGTTTGATCAGATTGCTGAAAACTCTCAACTAAAACGTATGAATGAAGGGGTTAAATTTGAAAATTTCACATACTATTGGGCTTGCTCAACTAATGGGCTAAGAAAATATAAAAACAATGCATGGTCCATTTAATTGAAAGAAAAGGATAATTCTTGTGATAAATCAAATAAGTTAGTTTAAAACTGAATCAAATGTTTTATTAAAAACTAAGATTTAAATATGAAAATGTAATAGAGTATTCATGATTCTCAAATAAGGTAAAATAAAAATATGGGATGTTACAAACTATCCACCTTAAAAGAATTTCGTCCTCGAAATTCGTTATGAAATCAAATATGATTTTTGTAAAGTAAATGATCTTTGGATATGTGTTTCTATCGGGACATGTAAGTTTAAATCATGCAATTTCATATGTGTAATCATGATAGTTTCAAATCAAAACTTGAAGGCCTCGTTAAAATATGCTCATTTTACAAATGCACAACACCCCATCGGAAATTTTTCAAAATCATCATCTAATTGAAAACAATAAATGAAATAGGAATTGAACTGAATAATTAGACTGCAAGAAGATTTGAAATGACTGAAAGAAAAATTGAAATGAATGGTTGAGCAAAGGTTGGTTAAGAGTCAAATAGTTAAGGAATACTTTCAATCCGACCAAAGATCGACCCTAACATCCACACTCAATTCGAACTTAACATTAGAAAACCCAAGTAGAATTTTCAAGAGCTCATTTCATTTTCTCCACCTCATCCTTCTCCTTTTCTATTTTCTTTCTTTTCCGTACATCCTTTTTAAATCTTGTCTCCTTAAACAATCTCGTTCAAAACTCCTCTTCTTTTCTTTTTCCCAACCTTTATAATCTTCTCACCTCTCTCAAAAAGGAAACTCCATAAACAAACCACTTAAACATCTTCAATCCCCTAACTCAAAAATTCAATATCTCAATCGACAACAAACAAACATCACCAATATCCAAAATCAATCCAAATTAAAACTCAAAATCGGATTCTCACTCCTTAACTCTTTCGTCCCCCTTTCTCCGTTCTTTTCCGTCATGCACAAATTGCGTACAAATCAAAAAGCGCACCAAACCTCGGCGATGGGTAGTGATTGATACTCAAGTGACGACGAACAACTTGTAAATTGGGGTAGGAGTCTTAATGGTTTCCAAATGTGATTTAAAATGGGCATTCGGCCATAAATAAATGGACAAGAGGTTGATGTCTTACCTTACTGGATCGATCAAAAATACCAACGAAACTGAACATTGGTAGTAAATCTTGAAAAAGAGAAAAAGTGATTTCATAGTGGATTATGAAGCTCTTGCTAGACTTTCTTTTCGTATAACGAATAATTGATCTGTTTCTGGTGTTAATTATGTTTAAAGACATAATTAATGTCTGATTAGAAGAAGAAATTGATAGTTGACCGAAATTGGATGAATAATTGTTCGGATTCTGAGGGTGACTTCTACAACATGATTTTTAAAATATATGAGCCATGCTTGTGAAATGTACCATCTAAAATAAAATATGTGGACCATCTTTTGACATAAAATAAGAGAGCTTAGGCATCATATGAAGGTTTTGATATAAAATCAACTTGGACTTGATAAATCTCAATGCACACACATACACACACTATATATATATACATATATATACTAGTATTGTACCCGTGCGTTGCACGATAATTTTTTAATTTATTTTATCTAAAATAAATATAATTATTTTAAATGTATTAAAATATTTAAATAAGTAATTGTATATATGTATAGTTAAGTTATATATATATCTGTGTGTGTATTTCGTTAAGAACCATCACTGGTTCTCACACCAAAGATAGTTTTATCATAACCGCACCCAATATATAAATCATCTAAATGTTATTTAAAGTTCGAATAGTATTCATAATGATATAACCTGATTCATAAAGGATTGTTATTAGACGGAATGTACTTTACAAATTATGAAAATTTTCCTTATACACAACATTTTTTGTTTTGTTACTATGTTTATTCTCATCATCATCGATCAATATTTTTTAAAGACTTACGATTGGTCCCCTTGATATAGCAACATATAACTGACCATGACTGAAAACTGGCTTTTTCAGGAAAAAGTCCAACGTGATAGAGAGATTGTCCTTGCATTTTGTTGATCATCTTAGCATATATGACACAATCAGAGGAAATCTTCATCATTGAAACTTGAAAGGCAACCTAAGATTGGATAATGTAACAGTCATTCTAGGGATTAACAACAATTCACTTTCATTGCTTTCTTGAGAAATATTAGCTTATACATTATGATCATCAAGTTAACAACCAACATTACACAACACAAGGGAATGATCGATATTTTACAATAACATGAGTGAAATTCTAATTTTTAGTTTTAGCTCATTGTTCAGGAATCCATAATATTTAATGGTACTTAAAAACTCTGGTGAGTGGACATTCTAAAGTATGTCAATGTTTAAATAGGATTTGCATACATTATCAGAGTTTAAGATATACTTTACATTCTCCATCATTTTATGACATCATATATTTATTAATCAAATCGACGACATCAAGTGTTAAGGAAATAATAGCACGACTCTCCAAATAAGCGAAGCATTCAGTAGTTTTTCCAGATTGTGGATATGTGCTCGCCATAATTGACCGAACATGGTCACCATCATCTTTCAATAATAGATAATATGGGTTTCAATTTGAACAAAACCATTCATTTAGTCCTCCAACTATTACATCTCCTATACTATTTATCGAACTGACAAATTTATTTAACTTGACACAATTGGTATCTGAATTGTGATTTTGAAGCACCACATTCTTGGTCTACTTCAAAACTATACAATGAGTCCATATATGCAAAGATTCGATCATTGTGTGAACTATTTCTATTTTAGTGCCTTTTGGAACAATCGGCAAAATTTGATGAAAATCTCCACCAAAAATTATTATTTTGTTACCGAGTGGAAGCTGCGTATTAGAATTATTTTGCGATCTCATCAAATGTTTCAATGTTTTATCCAGAGTTTTAAAATAATGGCTATGTATCATTGGGGTTTCGTCTCAAATAATGAGATGCGCATACACTATTAATTTTGCTAGTGGAGTACCAGTAATGATCGAAATCTTGGTGGATAATAAAAGTAACATTAAATCTAGAATGCCCAGTTCTTCCTTTCGAAAGAAGGTGAGAAGTTATGTAGTTAGGTATTACATTAAGAACAATTCAACTGTTAGATTTGATAGTTGTAGAAAGCGTCATCTGTATCTATAGATGATAAATACACCACCTTGGTAAAACGTACTACATCCATGACTTTATCAATTTTGACGGAATATAGTAAATTCGTACTAATGAAAATAAATATAATTTCCTAGGTGTCCATTCTTTTGTTTTTGAGTACTAAAGAGA
Organism: Phtheirospermum japonicum; assembly: GCA_014905375.1. NCBI lineage: Eukaryota > Viridiplantae > Streptophyta > Magnoliopsida > Lamiales > Orobanchaceae > Phtheirospermum > Phtheirospermum japonicum. The sequence goes on from BMAC01000133.1 coordinate 1,665,564, forward strand.
TTTTTTTAGGAAACTCAATATAAGACAAACTCAGTGCTTCCAGATTTTTCTTATTTGCCTCTAACCAACTTAAAACATATTATGGTGTTTTTTACTTGAGTTTCATTGCGTTCAACTGATCGTTATCATTATATTATACATTATGCTTTTATGGAAGATGAAAACTCAAACATGTGATAGGTGAAGTTTTATACTGAATTTCATAAACTAATGTTTTTCAATCCGCTTCGCATGGAGAAATGTAATGACAATTATAATACATGTTGATCTCATCAATCTTTTTATCCTCTTCATCCCCACAGTTGTTCTAATAGAATGTTATAATGAACCTATAGTTACATTTATTGACATATTTAAACAAATACTTGATAAATCTAATTTGTTTACACTATTTAACATTTAAATGAGCTACACAACTCAGTAATAGATAAAAATTATGTGAAACAACCCTCTAGAGAATCGCTAGTAAATGTCGCGAGCAAGACAACATGAGTACCAACACTTTTGCCATCTATTTCACCTCATAACACTACATCACAATCCGACTGTACATCTCACTTCATAAATTTTGATGAGTTCTAATGTATCACAATTTTGAAGATTCAATAATTATATATATATATATCAATTATGAATTATTGTGTGAGTCGTCGACTAAATAAAACAGTGAGTACATCCATGTCTCTTTCATACAATCGGAGAGAAAAAACTTCATCTGGCTCACATATTACTTACCCTTATCTTTAGGTTTTCGAGGTTCGGAAAAAGATATATCTTCCATGTGGTTGTCTTCACCACATGAAAATAGTAATGGATAGTGTAGAGCAACGTACGAAGGATGCAATTCGTTGATACGTTTCAAATTACCAGATCTATTTTCTACTCTCTTGCTACCATTTGTGGACCAATATCACCAACAACTAATTGACAATTAGTTGATCTTTTTACGAGTATTATAGTTGATGCCACATTGAATTCCACTCGATGATGGTTCGTACTTGTATTGTTTTGCATGATTACTGAGATAGTAACAAAATACATTATTTTAAGAAATAATTCAAATCAAAAGTATTGAGTCGCAGTAATATTTGATAAATAACATGTTAATAGTTGATCTTTTTTTACGAATCTATTGTAGTTGATACCACTGTGTTCATTCCATGTCGATACAGGTTTCGCAGTTGTATTGTTTTACATGATTCCTGAGATATTAAAAAAACACATTATTTTATGAAATCGGTTCAAATTAAAAGTATTGAATCTTAATAATATTTGATAAATAATATGTTGATAGACAATAAAACAAAGATTACATTGTATTGTACAATTTTGCATATTTTAATTAAAAAAAGTGGTAAAATTATTTTGAGAAAAAGTGATAAGTTTTATATTGTTGGACTCACAATAAAAAACAAAATAATATATATATATATATATATATATATATATATATATATATATATATATATATATATATATATATATATATATATATATATATATATTCAAATGAT
>BMAC01000133.1:1668072-1713813 GCA_014905375.1 Phtheirospermum japonicum
AAAAAAAAAAGTAAATATGCTAACACAAAGCATGCAATGCTAAATTAACCTGCAAGATGAACTATCCCTTCATCATTAATCCTGCAATAATCCAGGTTTAAACTCTCCAAATTTGTGAGACCTGTGTCACAAAAGAAACACACAAACAAACATATATTCTCAGTATAAATTGTGAATTAATAGAGTTAAATCAAATTATATTATAATTTTGCACCATTTAACTCCTTATAAGAAACAAATACGTTGAATCCCAAATTCAAGACTTTCAGAGATAGCATCTCTGTGAAAAAGCAGAAAAGACAAAAACTTCAACTTCAACTTCATTAAAATAAATAAATAAATAAAAAGAAAAGAAAAGGCAAATAAGTCATTTTATTAAATGTAGCTATTAATTACTTCACTTCATTGAAACAGAAGTTTTAGATAATCTCACTCGAGAATTTTTCACACCCATCATCTGTTAAATTACATCTAGTGAGATTCAAATAAAATAATGTATCAAGAGCTGCATAAAAACTCATAAATCATCAATATAGAATGAGAAGATAGACATTTTAATGAAAATAGAACATTAAAGCTCAGAAATATTTTTTTTTTAAAAAGGGCACAAATAAACCTGAAAGTGATTCCAGGCATGCAAAAGAGACATAACAACCCTCCATGATAAAGAGTAAGCTTGTTTAAATCTACATGACAAAATATTGGGAACCAGGAAAAAGATTGTTAGAAATGACTTTTGCATTGAATTTGAAGCAGTGGATGAAAAAACCACACAATAGATTGGTTTAATTACCTCTCAGAACAAAAACCTCCATCTCTAATTACCAACTATAAAATTAGCTTTTCCTAGTTCACAAATTCTACACCCATAGGTTTTTAAGAAACGGCTAGCAACCTACGTAAATAACCAAAATACAAAAATATCATACACCTTCAGTGCATAGTCAGTACTAACAAAAAAAATCATAATCTTATACAAAAAAACATAAAAAAGAGAGAGAAAAGAAACATAAAGATGGTGAAAAAAACCTTGAGCATCGAACACTCCGACCACTTCCAATCTTGATTTTCTATACCTTTCCTGTGAAAAAGATATTAAAACTTGCACATTCAATTGGAAGAAAAAACCTTTAAGAAAAGGGAAAAGAAGCCTATGACAAAACGAACTGTGAGAACATCAATAAACTCGACCCTTTTTGTTAAAAAAAATCTAGAAATTTATACAGAAAATAAAAAAGACCTTTTCACCCAACTAATGCATCTCTAAGAAACAATAATATTACCTTTTTAGAAGACCTAACAAAATGTCAGTTGAAAGAGAGCTTTCATGAGCTTTATTCACTATGATCATAGTGTTGAGTGCTCTTTTTTTGATTTTCAGTCTTCTTTTTTATTTGGCCTATTTGGGCAAACTGGATGATCTTGTCATACATATGCGTGTTTTTTAAGGTGTTAATAGTGGTGAATTTAGTTTCTTAGGAGGATGCTTAAATTATACACATAGTATTCTGCATAAAGTCGTCGTGGATAATGGTATCACCGATGCAGATAAGGTGGGTAAGGGAATGCCAGAGAAATAAAATGGATTTTTATTTTTGATGTTTGCAACTTTATGTAGCTACATATTAATACTCATGAATATATTACATAATTTCTTCAGTTATTTCAAACAGTATTATAAACCATTTTGTACAAATTTATATTGTTATCTACAATTCAATGGCTGAAGTTTTTTCAGTACGGCTATAAACTATTTTATATTATTTACAAATATACATTGTTCAAGCCACGTCTATCCAAATAAAATCAAGTTTTTCATGTTCCCTAATAATCTGAATTGATCATCTTATACGACCTAGAGAATGATTCAATAAAATGGCAATTTCTTTCCTCTTCTTTACGTGGTGGTGGATTTCACTTTATTCCTAAAAAAAAAGTCACATAGTACCAAAAGTATAATCTTTAAGTTTAAATCACCTTTACAAATTTAATCTTATTTTGTTCCCTCAGACGGTCGGGACATGCTGACTACACATTCTTCGGGTGCAGACAGCTTCCTTGGCTGCCTGATAACCAAAACAAAATCGACACCAGAATTCAGAAACTTGATATCAGATTTTATTGTAAAAAGAAATTATGAATAGGTTTGTGCAATGAGCCTCACTAAATTTTGGATTTTCTATTTAATCGGTTACGCAGACATATTTCTCGCATGATTTCTTCATTTCAAGTTAGATATGTCAAAAGTAAAACAAACTAAAGGCTTGTTCTCCAGAAACATACACAAACAACAAAACATTCAGAAAAGGAGGGAAAAAGGGGGGGGGGTGGAAATCCCCATAGATTATGGTAAAAAGAATGTTTATTTACAGAACTAAATCGAAATTGCAACTGAAGAATCCAATCTTCTTGTCGAAGTCATGAGGAAGCCTGAGAGTTCCAGCTCCGTCTTCAGTATTCAGATTTTAGACTTCGGGATTCTCGACTTGTCTAAACAAAATAAATTATATAGAAAACTGAAAAAAAAAATGAGAAAAAAATTGCAAAAAGAAAAGTATATGAATCATAAGAATCTTGAGCCTGATTTGTACAGAAAGCTAAATGATAAAATGAGAAAAAATAGAGAGTATCTTATGGATCCGGAAGAAAGAAGATTAGGTAAAAATCTGAATTCAAATGGGTAGAATTAAAATAACCAAATAAATAAATAAAATTGAAAATATAAAGGAAAACAATCAACTAATCTAGAAAGTCTATTTTCCAGAACGGGTTTTAAAAATCCGTTCTAAAATGCCCATTCTAAAATGTTTATTTTTCAGAACGGACATTGAAAAATACCTTCTAGAAAATTTATTTTCCAGAACAGATATTGAAAAATGCCTTATAGGAGTATGGTTTTCAGAACGAGTGTACAAAAGTTACCTTCTAGAAAGTAGTAAAAAAAATTAAAAAAAGAAAGAAATGAAAGCAGGTGCACCAAAATACCTAAGGAGGGAATGCTCTAATACGCCCACTACTGACATTTTTAAATAATGAACGACAAATAAGAATACAAAACAACAATGAGATAAAAACACAACTATGAAACAAAAAGAAATATAGGAGAATTTTACACTTATTACCGGAAGTGGCATCGAAAATCCATGGATGTTATATTCTCTAGAGACATGCGGCTCCATGGACTCTAACTAGTGGCACAAGTGCTGAAAGATGAGCTTGCCCCACGGAAACGTGTCCCACGATTTAGCCTCAACTAAGACCCACATCCATAAATCTACGGGTGCCCTGTAGTCAACCCCATAGAGCAATAACATGAGTACTAATATTTTTGTCACTTTGACTGCGTCGTCAGGTGTGGCCGAGAAACATCCATCCCCAAATTTTTTTTACAATTCTCGAGCACGGACAATCTCACCCTCAAACATCTTTTTGTATAAACTGTCAGGCAAAATTTGTAAATCCCCAGACTGTAGGTCGAAAGGGGATATCCCAAACTGAAGCCTTGAAATGCAAAATTTTATTTTTGTAAAATGGACATTTGTATGGTTTACACGGAACCATCTCTCGTATATGCTCCTCTCTTGTGGATTTTTCATCACCATCTCTCTACGCAACAAACCAAAAGTACTTTTCCACAGATACTACTATCCACAGGAAACCTCAAAAAGTGTCCAAAACAGGACTCTTTGAATAACTCTAATCGATCAATCTGTTGCAATCGATCAGATATCATCGCCATCAATGACATCTGCCCAAAACATCTTATTTTTTCTAACCAAAACCATTCCTCCTTCATCTCCAATCCCAATTATCCTAAAAAAGAAATATAAAGTATAATAATATTCAAAGTTGAAAAATACTAAAATACAATATAATAAACATACACCTCAGAAGAATTATTAACTACTCGATCCAACAAAAACTGTTCGACCCAAACATTTTGAACTACTCGACCCTAAGTTAACATCTCGCCCCAAACATACAAATATAATCCTCATACCAAATATTTGTATTGATCGACCCAAACAACCCTTCTCGTCCTAAACTACTAACTACTCGACCCAGATAATTATCACCTCTCGCCTCCAAAAAAATTAAAATCCCAAAAAAATTGTATCCATCGACCCTAATAAAACAGATCGCCCCAAATATCATAAGACTCGACCCAAATAATTAAACTACTCGCCCCAAAAATAAAATACAAATTGAAATCCAAGATTATTATATCTGTCGACCCTAATAAAACATATCGCCCAAAATATTATATGACTCGACCAAAAATAATTATCACCTCTCGCCCCAAGCATACATAAACATACTCGGGTCAACCCAAATAAACCTGATCGCCTCAAATATGAAACTACTTGACCCAAAAAAATATCACTTCTCGCCCCAAATATATATCGATCGACCAAATACAACCACCCACCCCAAATTATTGAACAACTCGAACCAAGTTTTCCGTTAACAATCTGACAAATTTCAACCAGCAAAAATCACAAAAAATGTAACGAAATTCAGGTGGCTAATTTGCGGTACCTCGGGGCTGGAATGGCGTGTTCCATGCGGCGGAGCATCATCATTCTTTTTTAACCTTTTAGTGTTGCCAGCCTCCCCACTCATCTTCCTCTTCCCATTTGCAGCATCGGTTTTCTCAAACATTTTCCACTGGAGAAATAGTTTGTTTGTGTTTTGTTTTGTTTTGATGTCGCCGGAGAAAAAGAAATGAAATGATAAGATTAAGATTAGTATGTGTTTTAGATTTGTTCGAGATGATTGTTCTTGTTTGGGTCGATTAAGGAAAGGATATTTTAGACCTTTTAAATTCTAAATTGAGTATAAAACATCTTTTTCTTATTAATAATGGGTATAAAAGAGTTTTACTTTACAAAAATGGGCAATTTGGATGATTTCCTCTTATATTTATATATCAACCCTATTTGTTAATTATATTGACACCTTGCTTAAGTGTCAACTTCACATTCATTCAAATGATATGTGTAATTTGGTAATTTAGTAAAAATCTGATGTGCCATTCTCACATCATTTTCCATAAAAATCCTTCCTTTTATGTAAAATTATCAAGGGTATAAAATAGTACTTTTTTTCATTAATTTTTCATTAACTTTATTTTCTAAAAATTTAGGTATTCTCCTCTCTGTCCTCCACTTACTTCCTCTCTGTTCAACTTTCTTTTTCAAGTTTCATCTTTTCCCCAGATCTGTTTGACGCTTGCTTCCTCTCTGTCCAAATTTCTTTTCAAGTTTCATCTTTTCTTTTTGGTTTTGAAATATTAGTGGCTTCGAAATATTGTTTCCTCCAGATTATTAAAACTCATGTCGATTATTCAGATTTCAAGACAATCAAAAACCCACATATAATCAAAGCTACTACAAAATTATCTGCAACCGAGGTTGAGATGTTGCTACCAACTTTTCTTAAAGTTGTTATTTTGCCTATTAATTATTCCATGGTTAGTTTTTCTATTTTTGATTCCATTATTTGATTTCGTTTTTACGAGATTTGGGTTGATTTGCTTTTGTTTTTTCGAAATATGGGTTGATATTTTTGGAAAACTGACTGTTGGTTTTGTAGATCTGTTGATTTGCTTTCGTTTTTATGAAATTTGGGTTGATTTGCTTTTTTTACTTACCATTTTTTAGAAATATCGATTGATTTGATTATTGTTTCTGAAATATTGGTTGATATATGTGGGCTTATTAAAGGACTGTTTGCAACCCAGATCTGCTGATTTGCTTCTGTTGCTTCTTATACTTAATAGTTATAGACAATTTGATAGATTCCTGCAATCAATATGAATATCAATCAAGTGCTTAATTATACAGTTTTATTATATTGGATCTATAGTTTCGAAAAGCACGATATTAGGCTGAATTATTTTCTAGATTTGTTAGTGTTTCGAACAAATCTCTATTTGATATGTATTAGGTGGTGGGAGCCTTTGGGAACTGTTGTGAGCAGAAGCCGTCATCAATTAATTATTAATATTATGATTTATTTGGAATTGTGATTGTTGCCTCCTTTTGTCGGTTTGAGAAACTGGGTTATTCTAGCAATCCCTTTTCTGAGTATTATATTATATATTCTTGAGATTTTGTTTTTATTTTTTATGTTTGATGATGTCATGAATTTCATGAGAATGTGAGGTGAGCCATTGTTTAAAATCACATGTTTATCATATGATCTATACAGAATTTTCTCCAAACTTCATGATGATATATGCAGGTAGTTTTATGATTTCATAATTTAATTAGACTATTCAAAATCATGATATTTTCAAAAATGTTGATGGTGCAATTTTGGTAGTGTTGATTTAGTTTTTCTAGGTTGTTATACATCATGAATTCTAAAGAGATCAGTAAGGCAGAATAAATCCTCCTTAAGACATGTTATACCTCAAAGTATTGATTGCAGTTTAACCATTTTCACCTTCAATAAAATAATATTTTACCCCTCTTTTTAATATTTACAATATTAAAGTTTTGGAATTGAATTCTTATTTGATACTATCAAGAATAAACCAAACCTACTATAAATGAAGTGACATATTCGAATTTCTTTATTCATGTATTATAAATAATATCTTTTATTTAATGATGTAATAGGTTTATACGAGTAGTATGTGTTAAGTATTAATAATTTTATTTTTTATTACTAAATACTTCACATTAGTTCCATAAATAAAATAATGAATTCAAGGGGCATATTGACTGTTGATTAAAACACGGAAAAAATAACAGAATGGCGTGTATCTTACATTTTCTTTCGACCTTTTTGACCTTTTCATATTTAATTTCTAGAAATAAGAATATATTACTTAAAATAGGAAAACTAGACTTTCTTATAAATATCCGCTAATTTATGTAAGTTACTTATAATATTTTAGACGCCCAATAAGTAAAATATACAAGAATTTTATTAGTCTGAACTTTGGACTCATTGAGAAATATGCTTATATTTTTCAGTACAAAAATTATGCCTATAATACTATAAAAAATAAAGCAATTAAAAGACTTAAAGTTACTCCTAAAAATGATGCGAATATTGTTATTCGCCATTACCAATGAATCTCCTTTCTTTATTTTGTCTGAATTCTATTAATTAATTATATAGAATACACTTTAGTAAATCTTCATTAATATGTATGTTTAAATGAATTAATTTTGGAATTTGGTATTTAAAAAGGTAATTGACTAATATACTCCATAAATTAAGATAACAACAAATCTAAACATTCCAATATTATTAATTCAAAAAATAAAAAGAAACAAAAAAGATCACAACAAACATACCAATATTTTGGATTGATGCTTGATTGATTAATTGGAGGTGATTATCTTGATATATGAAATTATTTACAACCATATCAATCTGACTAATTCTATGTATTTCAATTATGATTAATAATTTATGAGTATTTTGTTATGACATGTAATCTCCTAAATATTAGGCTAATTAACAGTTTCTATGTATTTCAGTTATGCTTATTAATTTATGATTATTTTTTATGACGTGTAATCTCCTTAATATTATGCTAATTAACACTTTTTTTTATTCATTTAAAATAGACATTGATGCTATGGAAAGTGTAAATTGATTTTATAATTATCGATTCACATATGAAATTAATGCATATGAAATCAATGTACTTTACATCCTATATATATGATAATTAATCACTTACCACATGATAAAATACATCCTATTATCAGCGTACTTACCATAAATATGTAAATTAATTCATAAACGTTACAATTTATAATTATCAATTTACTTTCTTGATTTGAACTAAAATAAAATCAAACAATCAAATTCAATTACAACAACAAAGAAAAACATAAAAAGTAAATTGATAATGTATTGACTTATAGTGTATATTCCATAATACTTTAGGAGAGACATATATTTTCAAATGTTTTATAATGTCTATATTAACAAAAAAAATATAAACTATTAAAATACTGTTATTATATTAGCAATTGAGGAATTTCGATTACGTATTTAAAAAATATTATCAAGTATGACAACACTACATATAGGTATAAAAAGTTATCATAGTTAAATAAATATTTATAATATTTAATATTTGTGTATGCTACAATGTTCATTGAATATATATTACATTTGTATCTAATAAATAAATAATTATTTTTTATCTATTTATTTTTTGTCATTTTATATCGCTTCACAAAATGAGTTAAAATATTTATCTCTAATTAGTTAACATGGATATTGTTTTTGTAATTTTTAATTTACTTTCAATCAAGATTTAGTTGATCCATTTTTGTTAAATAGGTTCTTAAGGAGATAGAAAGATTGGTAACAATAACGAAGGTGATGGGAGAGTGAAGAAGACGATGAAGAGGCTGCCAGGCTATTTTACATAGCTAACAATGATCTAATAATGTAAACAGTACAACATAATAAATTGATTAAATTGATATACCGGTGGTTTGATTTCTAAAATCATATATTTGAATTATTTATTATATGTGAGTATTTTAGGTGGATTGCATAAATTATTTTTATTTTATTTTATTTTATTTTATTTTATTATGTTGCAATGTACGATCGATAGTAAATGGGCGAAAGGTGTTAATATAATGAAATTTATGATTCACAAGTTAAATTTTCATGTGTGTATATTATTAGTATGCATGGTTGTTGTTTTTAATTTTAGGACCTTAATGATATATTTGAAGTAATTCTAAAACTGGATTTGAATGAACAGCGTTTAAAAGAAGTTTTTGGGATTGGTGTAAAAGAAATTGGTAACAAAGGGAGGCTGATTATGAGAAGAAGTCGTAACATAGAGAAATTTGATTTTTTACGCATCTTATATTTATATCAAATATATTTTTTTCTATTGTATTAATAATTTAGTTTTTAAATTTAATATTTTTTTTTTGATAAATTTTATGTTTTTATGCCCATTTTGATAACTAAGTATTGTACTAACTCTATACTTGAAAATCTAAAATTACATTGTGAATATACCATAGGCTTGGCATGTTATCCTACTGTTGGTGATGTGCAATATACTAATAAACTATCTCATATCTATATATATATATAAAAAGGCTAGTGTTTTATAAATAGTAGTCTGAAGATTTTCCCGCCAAAATGTGTTCCTAAATTGGGTAACACATTTAAAGGAAAGTCTCAATCATTAATTTAATTACTAAATAAATATTTATGGTTATAGATATTATTTAATTACTTACCAAATAATTGGATAATGATTTTGAGATATGTAAAGTTGTTTCCAAAACCATAATTTCCTATATACATATTGTGTTTAAAATACATTGATATAAATATTAAATTAATTAATATATATGATTATAATAATTACATTACATTTTAGGGTAGATATTACATTATATTGTGTTATCATTTTTTTTAGTAGGATAATCCATATTTCAAAGTTTTTGTAGTTGATCTATAGAATATATTTATGTATTTTTTAAAAATATAAAAAAATGCGTTTTATAAATAGTATATACAACATTTCCCCCGCCAAAAGTGTGTTTTTAAATTATAAATGTTCTATATATATTTTGAAACTCGCCCCGTACACTGACCCGAACTGGCATACCGGTTACCAGGTTATTGAGTCAACAATCAGGTCACTGAGTCAATTACTTACCCGGGCAAAAAATAATAAAAATATAAATCTATATTTTTTTGTAACTTAAAAATAAGTAAATTAAATAATTCTATATACATATAAATCACATTTAAAAGTCATAAACAAACTCTCATATATTTCAAGAATATAAATATATTATCCTTCAAACATATCAATTTATATATTAAATTTTCAAATATTATAAAGACGAAGTGAAAAAAAATCAAGAAAATGAATAAATAACAAAGTTAATCTTATTAGTATGGTTACATAAGCTTAGATATATATAAGTGAATATAAAAAAAAAGACAATAAGTTCTCAATTATGTAGAAAAAAGTGAACTTTTTAAAAAAGAGAAAAAAAAAAAAAAAAGAAGAACGCCTGCATAATTTTTACAATATTGAATACCGATAAAAAGATTTATTGCGTACTATTTTTACAACCTTCAGTGCCGATAAAAAAAAATTCGTGTAATTATTTTGTGTACCACATCGAATTAAACCAAGTTGTTTGGATTGGAAATGTTACTATAATTAATGGTTTGAGAATAACAAGAAATTCACTTTCAAATTAATGGTCTGTTCGGGCCGCGGGTCAGCAATTGATGCCTGGCCAGTCCAAGTAGCCGAGTCTAAAGCGGGTTGATTGTGAAACAGTTTATTAAGCCGACTCCCAGCAGACAGTGCTTCAGTTTGGCCGGGTTTCGGGTCAACTCGTCGGGTTGGGCCGGGCCGGGTATAAAATAGTGATTCTTTTGTATAATTATATTGCGATTATTAAACTTCATAAACTATTAAATATGAGTTTTAATCTTCCTTATTACTTATTAAATTTCTCAATATATACATTGCAATTTTTTTTTTAAGAAATCTTCATAATTGCTTCATAATATTCACAATAATAATCAAATCAATTGAATGGAGTTTTATTTTGAGACTATTAAACTTTGATTTAAATCTTCCTTATCTATTATTGTGAACAATTTTTATGATTTATTTTTCTTATTTAATATATACTCGACTGAGATAATTAAAGTAGTTGAGATAATTGGTAGATGATAGTTGATTGTAAATTATTGTTTGGCAATATGTGATTGAAGATTGATTTAGCGATCTAAACATTACTGAGTGATATACAACTAATATACATAAAAAGCAAGAAAAATATAAAATTATAATAAATATATATTTCTAAAAAAATATATAAAAAATTAAGAAGAAAGAAATGATACCAAAATAATTATATTAATAAATAAGAAAATCCTAATGTCTAAAAGTAATACTTATGTAAAACTATAAATTAACATATTAGCATATAAAAAATTATAAAGGAGAATAATTAAAAAAATTATTTAATCAACTATCAACTGATTAGAAAAAAAAATACAATTTGTAACTTTTTTCGAAATAGACCTTTTTAAGTCTCAACTATCAGGAGCTTATTAAAAACTTTTACCAAACGTATAATGGTGTTGATTAAGGGTGAATAAGCAATCAACTTTCTCAAATCGCTCAACCAAGCAGATAAGTAAGGATACCCTAAAGCGAAAGAGGTGTCACTTTTCATCGATCTAAATTTATATAGTCTAACGCATTTTGAAGCACAAATTTTTGCGTTAGAGAGGGTTCACCGGAAAATCCTTTGGTCCTCTTTTTAACCTCATTTCTTGGTGCAGGTTCTCGAGCATAAGCCGGAGCACAGTGGTTCAAATTCATTGCTCGACCAAATGACGTCGTATGTGGTAAACTCCGAAATTAAGGTGTGAGTAGGATTGTGGACCTTGATTGAATCCGACGTAGTACGGTGACGGATCAGAACTACACGTCAACATCAAATATAATTGGCGATGGTTAAGGATTGGAGGCAACAACGCAGGCAGCCCCGAAAATATGAAAGAGCCCAAAATATTTAATTTGCTAGAGCTTCTATATGTAAACTCATAATCAATATATACTCAAATAATGGCATACACTTCAAATTAAAACTTATTGATGTCGGCGTGTTTTTGTCCTATTGGAATAATGATGAACAATTAGTTATGAGATTTTATACGACTTACACGCGAAAAGTGAAGATTTGGTAATTTAATACTCACATGAGATTTAAAATTATTTTAAAAATCTAAATATATTTTATGGTATTAAACAAATAAGTATTTTAAAAAATAAAATATATTAATTCAATCCTTATTTTTAGTAATTTCCTTCTTTTTCTTTTTTCGCTTTTGGCATAATTTCATATCTATTTGACAATTAAAGCGACCACGTGCTACATTCTAAATTTAAACAAGTAAAATTTATTATTTTTAATAAATTGAGTCTTCTTAACAACTCCCTCCAATTCATATTAAATATCGTTTTAGAAGTTTGATTTTGTTGAACATTAATTGTCATTTTAGAACTTTTTAATACTTTCTTCCAAATTGTTCTCTAATTAATTTAGAAAATTAATACTAGCTTATGATAGTATATGATAGTAAGATGATTGTGAGGAAAGAGGGTGAGAGATTAATTAGGAATGTCGTTAATTCATGAAGGTGTATTAGTCAATATTTTATATTTCTTATTTTTTGACATAAATTTAAAAAACGACAATTATAAATAAACGAATGGAGTATAATTTAATAAGTTTATAATTGGAAGGGTTTAGGCATTATGTGGATATGAATTCAATAACTCTTCTACTTTCATAATCTTGATGAACGAGTATAACAAATATTTGAAAATTATGAAGTATGAAAAATCGAGACAGGTGCACGATTTGAACTGAATAATATGATATAATGTCATTCTAGAGGGCAAGACTAAATATTATAAATATTATTTAAGAAATATGAACAAATAAATTATTGCTTCACGAAAATATATTTAATATAGATAAATGAGACTTATATAAAAATACTCAAATTTATAGATTTAGAATTCAGATGTGTGGTGATTTTAACTTCGATTAGTTCAAAGTTCGACTACAAGAAAATAAATTTACCTATAAAAGTTGTTAGTAAAAACTATAAAAATTGAAAACCTTAGGTAAAATTATTATCGGTAATATTTACCATCAAAATCTAAAATTGTTAGTAAATACTTACAACATTTTTGTCAGTTAGTTGCAAGTTTGTTACTGACTTTACATCATTTGGTCGATATAATTTGAGAAACAATATATTTTAGTCTATCATTATAACATTAAATTGTATAAATATTATCACTTACACAGAGTTCAACATAGAGAGCAAATGCATCACACGGGTTAAACACCCATAACCTAATACATTTAGAAAGAAAGAAAAAACACTTTCGAACATGTTCTTCGGTCACTCAAAAATTGAGAAAATAAGCCCTGTGTAGTGGAAAATCTGGTCACTTGAGCTAACCCACTTTATTGATTATGTAATGATTTACCTTTGATCTGTTTGAATACACACACATATATATGTATATATACACACATACATATATATATTAATTGTTATGTTCTATTAATAATTCAATATTATTATTCTCCGTGAATGTATCATTCCCCACTTAATCAGAACCATTAGATCAAAAGTTGATTATGAATAATGGTAAGATCAATGGATGTAAATGTAGGGGATGGGAGACATGGTGTATTCACGGCACCGTAGTCATTTTCATTATTATTATAACTATAAATTCACCAAATATGACACGTCACACAGTTGTAGATCGATCGTCAATCTCACTTGTATGGCATCAGACTATTCCACGCATACCTTCTCTCCTTTCACCCCACCAATCCTGCTATGCTCTTCCACTCACCATGGCCTGCTCCGTCACCCGTAGCCTTCCCCCAACTCCCCTCACATCACACCACCACCGCATTCCCTTGAACCGCCGCTCTATTCTCTTCCTCTCCACCACTCTTCCTCTCTCCACGCCCCTCGCCGCCTCCGCCGGCCCTCCCCAGCCAGACACCACCATCACCGACAGAGTGTTCCTAGACTTCAGCGTTTGCCCATCTTACTTCCTCAACCGCACCCTTGGCGAGTACGACCTCTCCCTCTGTGCCAAGTCCGAGCCACTCGGCCGCCTCGTCCTCGGCCTATACGGCAACCTCCTTCCCATCACCGTCTCCAACTTCAAATCCATGTGCAATGGCTCCTCGGGATCGACCTACAAGGGCAGTTTGGTCCAAAAGATATTCCCCGGCCAGTTCTTCGTGGCGGGCCGACAGGGCCGCAGGGACAAGGGAGAGGTTAAGCCGCCGGTTGAGCTGCTTAGAAACACCGAGACTGTTGATTCCAAAGCCTTCCTGTTGGAGCACTCGAGGCCTGGTGTAGTTTCTTTGTGCTTGTCTGAGAATGATGACGATGATGACTTGAAGCTCAGCCCTAATTATCATAACGTAGAGTTCTTAATCACTACTGGTCCCGGCCCATGCCCGCAGCTTGATAGCAAGAATATTGTGTTTGGATCTGTGATTGAAGGTAAATTCTCAAAATTGCATCAATTTCTAACTCACTCTCTATTTTGAAATCAAATGATAATATATAACATATAAAATACATTGTGTATTTTTTTTCGTAATTTAAAAACAAATTATTATTACAGTGAGAAAGAGAGGACTAAGGTACATTTATCAATTCTGGTGGGGAACCGTAGTAAATAGACTTGGCCCATAACAATGAAGTTATTCTACTTAAATTTTTTGTATCATTACTTGAAAAGCTTGAAGATTTGTCAGACCAAATTATGCATGAGGCTATGTTACGCTTTCACTTAGAGCTCTTTTTAGGAAATCGTTTGTAATTCTAGTTTTCCACCAATAAGAATTTAGTAAAGTGGAGTAATTTTCCGATCAATCAAAATGATTTCTTAACCCTTACTTAAGTGGGCAGCCGACTTAATTGGGCTTTCTAGAGGATGCAGTTTAGCAAAAGTAATTTATATTTGCGAGAGCTATTATGCACCGTGCTGAGCAGTCGCAAAAATGGGTCGCTTGATTGCATTAGGTGGAATATTTCTTTAAGCCATTTGAGGTGATTTATGGCAGACCACCGCCAACTTTTAATGTAGTTTTTAAGGTGAAGGCAGTTGCAGATGATCTCTTGGAGAATTTGTGTTGCATCCACGTCGACAAAGCACCTTTGCACGACATGTGAATCTGAAACTGGCACCTCGTTATTTCGGTTCGTTTGAGGTGCTGGGGAAAGTTGGTTCAATGGCTTGCCATTTGAAGTTTTCAGAGTCTTGTATGATGCATAATCCCATTTTCCATGTTTCTCGGTTGGTAGTCATGTGGTGATTCCGATGTTACCACCTCATTTATTGATAGAGGAGCCATTTTTTGAGCCTGAGTTGATACTTGGGGACAATCGGGTGCCTTAGGTGCTGGTTAAATGGACAGACGAAACTACTGGTTGGATGCTTCTGATGTACAAACGCAATTTCCTCCTTTTAGTCTTGTGAAAAAGGCTGTTTTGCAGGGGGGAGGGAGTTGTTAGTGTGCGGGTTTGCCACCGTCGGGATCAACGACTTAGGCCCACATTAATACGATTATTATATTTATTTTAGCTACTAGGTTATGAATTGACTCATGTCGAGGTGCTCTTGAGCCCGTAGATTTCTTTACTATTTATGCGAGTCAGACGTGATTAGGTTAGGGAGAAAAAGTATAATGTTATTGCGACATTATACAGGATAGGGAACCATTTTTATTGAAGTCGATTTGGTTTTCTTATTGTTTTTTTTATTCCCTTAACTCTATCAATATTAGACATGAGTTGCATATTGTACACTAATTTTAGTTTTTCACACCTACTTATTATCTACTTATGAGTTACAGGCTTGGATGTTGTGACAGCTATAGCTTCCATTCCCACATACAAACCAGGTGAAAGAATCCAGCAATACAATTATTTTGCAGAGTTTATTGGAGACGGAAGAGCCAGAAGTTCTCGTGCAATCTGGAATAGACCTCTTAAAACTCTGTATATCAGTGATTGTGGAGAACTTAAAGTTGCTAAACCTACCCTTTCCCCAACTCTACCCTGACACTGCTAACTTTATCCCTTTAATTATTGTATATCACTGCTAAGTTACTTAAGGAAGCATTGAAAAAACTCAGATTTACTTTTTAAATGATACAACCAAGTATAATGAGCAAGTTCATTGAAAAATCACATGATGTTGGAATTCTTGAGAAAAAATGGTCGTCAAGTCCTGATAATACGTGTGATTTTTGTTTTTAGTTTTATTTTAAGAGAAATTTTATATAATAGACCTTTTTTAGGGAATTTTGAAGAAAAATCCCCAATACTTCTTTTGTTTTGTGGTCCACTCCCCACTCAAATAATTTTATTCTCCACTTCTCAATACACATTTGACTTTCAATATAACTCCCTTGTCTTACAAAAACCCAAATTTACCCTTATTTAATGGGTTTGTCCTCTTGCGTGGAAAAGTCAAAATTTAATGTACAGAATTCGAGTACTTACTTACAATGTATCTTATACTTAATGGTTATGTACTGAATACTTCGTACCTTTGAAATTAATACTTAATAAAAAATACAACGAAAATTACCATGATAAATTGATCCATGAAAATAGTATCAGAGCCTAGGTTTATTAAGAACTTAAAAGAAAAATTTATTATAATTATGTAATTAACTTTTGGTGAGGAGATTTATCTCTAAAAATGGATTCGAACGAGTGTTCGAGATGTATTCATTTCAGGCAATATTTCCAAATATTGGAAATATACGAGATAGACCTCAAAGAGAAAGTAGCATATTGGGATAACCAATATGTTGCACAAAGACTCACAGGAGCCAACAGGGAAACCTTGCTACAATGCGAGAAACAAAAGACATATCATCTGAGTTACCTTTGGATAAATCAGATTTTGAAGACGGACCTCAAGTACCATAGGGATACAGCTCATGAATCCCATCAATAGATCCAACTGCAGCGAGATATCCGATTCTTCTAAGAATCTTAGAGAAATCCAAAAGATGATACAAGACATCGACCACCAAATCCAGGTGAAGATGAAGGAGGTAATTGAACATCAAAAAGAAACACGAGAAATCATAATCGATGTTCAAAGACGAGTCAAGGGCCTTGAAGTCAAACCAAGTGCATCCGGAGGAA
Source organism: Phtheirospermum japonicum (assembly GCA_014905375.1). Taxonomy (NCBI): domain Eukaryota; kingdom Viridiplantae; phylum Streptophyta; class Magnoliopsida; order Lamiales; family Orobanchaceae; genus Phtheirospermum; species Phtheirospermum japonicum. Next base: position 1,684,840 of record BMAC01000133.1, read on the forward strand.
GACGACGTATAACTTTTGGAACGGAACCCCTTTTACACCAAAAGGGGAAACCGACTGAGGTTATAAGACAACCAATGGAAGAAGAGAAGATGATGGCCATAATCAAGGGAATTCCATTACAACCCAAGAAGTAATGGAAAGAACCAACGTGGAAGATTTAAACGACCTAATCGAATCCTTCACCGGATTAGGTATTGTGAATATAAAAATGAACTCGGGAGATTCTTCGGCCTTAGTACCAAGAAGCGCTCCACCAACAACAAGTTATAATCATGGCGAAAGTATGGCTTCACACGAACTAGTACAAGACGCGCAAATGCCACATGTCGGGGATTTCACCATAAAAGGAGATCCTACAGATATAGTAGGCACCAGAAAACGTTCCCGAAGGCCCAATATTCTTAACACGCCATACGGGAAGTCTCAACTTGACCCCATACATCCATATGGGCTAATGTTAAATCTGGACGTTCCAGATTTTAAGAATCGAGAGATACTAATAGACGATTGGGCATCTGCAATGCGAATTGCAGCTGGAACTCTCGGTCTAGAGAAGGAAGGGTTCATTCTACTCCTTGAAATGAGCCTTGAAGGATTCGTAAAGATCGCATGGGATCTAACAGGAGCAGATATAAAGAGGGAAGTTATAGYTGGAGAATCATTAAAAKGGATCRTCGATAATATGGCTAAATTATTCAAAATCCAATTTATCGGCACAGGATATTTCGAGGGAATGGAAGAGGAAAAACAGAAAAAATATCGACAAGCCCTCTATTGCCTCGAGCTACGAGATATTTGTCACGTGGACGAATATATCCAACTATTCATCGAGTACCGATGGAAATCCAAGGTTGAATGATGGAGATGCGGCTCAACTTTTCTTTGCAAAAATACCAAGTCCGTGGAGAGAAATRTTGATCCAAGAGTACAAGCCAGCAACCGACATGGATACGGTTGCTAGAAGAATGTCTTTCCTAAAAACCAAATTAGCAGAGTGGTGCCACCAGGCAGCACTTCACAAAAATTATAAGAGACTAAGAGGAATTAACAAATCGGTTCCTCTATGTTGTGCTGAGAATGACATTCCAACAGTAGTGGGAGGTCAACCACAGAGATATAAGCGGAAGAAAGAAAAAAGTCATTCTTATGCTCGAAGTAACAAGATAAGGTTTCCATGGAAACCGAGAAGGTTCTGGTCAAAACAAAAGGCCAGAAACTACAAGTCAGGACAAAGAATGGGGCCAAGTCGAAGCCGAGGATCGTTCTCAAGCTAAGGAAGTACCAGTAGAACACCAACAAAAAGAACTTTCAGGCGAGCTCACACCAGAGCTAATGAAAGTTTTAAAGATTGTAACTGTTGGACGTGCGGAGTCAAGGGGCATATTTCTACAGATTGCCCTGAGAATCAAACAAGAGGCGTTAGACAGTTCGAAACAACTCAAGAGTTCGAAGAAGCTGTCTATCACCAAAATCTGGTTCAGGTGTATCAATTTGAGGATATACCCTCAGATGAAAGCATCTATGAAGAAGAAATTTACTCCGAAGATAGAAGTGAATCATATTCAGAATCAGAGTGAGAAGAATTTCTTCAACAAGTAGTAAGGGAGGATATGTCCGGATTCCTCTCACATACAACAGTTTCTCATAAGACGCTTATGAGGATAATGAAGGAAGATCCAAAGTTCCAAATGTATGAAGGATTTACAATAGGGGCAGTGGAAAAGGCGATGGATAAGTTGGGTTTAAGAAATCGAAAACACCAAATTATCCATAGAGTTTCCACGGGAGAATTCGCGATACCAACGGAATATACGGGAAACCAGATCGAGATGCAACTAATCCCCTACCGAGAAATCCAGAAGATTAAAAGCACACTTAGGAGAGAAATGGCAAATACACTTTCGTGGATCCATATTGGAGCCATTCGAGTAATCATAAAATCAACTTTTAAAGAAGGAGTTGATTCGCCATTAAATCTAGCTCTCTTCGATAAAAGAATCTCAAATCTCAAAGATTCTTGTCTGGGAGCAATCACCGGAAATTTATACGCAGGAAAACTGGCATTCAATGTCTACCCGAGGATTGCGTATAATTTGGCAGATCGAGATTTCAGTAGAGTTCTCACCCTTCATCAAGATTTCAAAAGACCAGACCTGATGACGGAGGAAAATAGACCCTACTCAATAACATACAAGATTTCCTATGCACTCTCAAATACTCATCATTCGGAAGTATTCCTGAGAAAAGAGTTCATAGAAATACCAAGGATTTTTGAGGACGTAGCAAAGGCAGTCTTACCAGAAATCATGCAATCTCCAACAATAAGAGAGATTGATATGAGAATTCAAGATCGGCCGGTTTTTAATAAAAGTAAGAGCCTCATGATCGAACCAAGGAGAATGTCTTTCCAGCAAGACAGAATGATCAGTGGACCTCAATGGGAAGGTCCAATAAGCAGCCAAAGCACTCGAGCTCCAGAAGTATTCAAGACTAATGGAGAGCTGAAGTGCCCAGAGGGATGGAGAAGTGTGGAAATAATATTCGACATCACTCAAAAGGATAACATCTTACCTTGTGATGCATTGTATCACCTGCAACAACCTTCCCTGGGAAGATATCAAGGAGTCCTCAAGATTGGAGAAATTGAAACAATCATTGAAGGAAGTGTAGGAAAACCCCCAGAGCAACTAACTCTAGGGATAGAGTTCCTCGAGGATCATAAACCTTGGGAAAGATTAAGAGATGGAATGGAGTTTACGGTGGGCAAAAAAAGATACAGAATTAAATGAGCACCAGCCCATTCTCCATATACATTCCCGTTGGAATGATATATTCAAGATATCGTGCGGAATACTTCGCAGCCTACATTGATTCAGGTGCAGGAATTTGCACGGCTAAACCAGAGGTTTTCCCCAAAGAAATGGAAGAAGAACTATCTCCAGTAGCGGGAAGAGATTTTTCTAAAAGGATCCTAGTCCTTAAAAGAGGGATCAAACAAGCAGAAATGATGATGGGAGGAGCAAATGGTACCCCGTGGTACAAAGTTAAAACTCCACCAATCTATTACCATGATACGGGAGCGGATATTCTATTAGGAAATAATTTCCTACAGACATTCAAAAGATTTACACAAGAAAATGAGACTAGAAGACTTATTTTCACAACTCCGTGTGATCATAAGATTATAGTCCAGCGATTAAGAGAGGCATTCCACAGAAAAATGCCAATCAATTTTCGCAGCAAGCGTGGTGATGAAGGGAAACTTCGACACCCAAAGATGAAAGATCAAAGAAGGTACAAAACGAGAGCCTAGGAGGACGAAAGGAAGAGGGGATTAAATCACAAATGATTGAACTCCTCAAGGCTAGCCTAGACATGAGTGCACAACCAGACACCACCGTGGAAGAACAAATTACACTGGAGGATATTAAAAGAAAAATTCAAAAGAATTTCAATGAAGATCCTCTAGTATGGTGGGATAGAAATGAACTCAAAGCATCTTTGAAGGTGAAAACCGAAAAAGAAAATGAGTTTATCAGATATAAGCCTATCCTGATGAATCAAGAAGATCGAAAGGATATGCAACAAATACTTAAGGAACACATGGACCTTAAGTTAATTGAAGCAGGAGTTTCTCCATACAGCAGCCCAGGATTCTTAGTTCGCAACCATGGGGAGATAAAAAGGGGAAAACCAAGATTGGTGATTAATTACAAAGGAATCAATAACATCTTGGAGTTTGATGGATATTATATCCCAAGTAGAGAATATTTGGTAAATTGCATTAAGAATGCGAAAGTGTTCTCCAAGTTTGATTTCAAATCTGGATTCTACCAAATTAAGATGGAAGAAGGAAGCAAGAAATTCACGGCCTTCTCTACACCACAAGGACACTATATCTGGAATGTTATGCCGATGGGTCTAGCAAATGCACCTCAGATATATCAAAGAAAGATGAATAATCTTTTTAAAGATTATTTCAACTTCATGTTTGTATACATTGATGATATACTCATCGCATCAAAAAACATGAAGGATCATCTAAAACATTTGGAGATTTTCTCAGATGTTTGCCGCAAGGAAGGATTAGTGCTTTCGGAAAAGAAGGCAGTAATTGCTACAAGAAATATCGAGTTTCTTGGAATAGAGATCGATGAGTCTGGAATTATTCTATAGAATCACATTGTAGAAAAGATACAGGGATTTCCAGACACACTCAAGGATAAGAAACAACTTCAAAGTTTCCTAGGAGTTGTTAATTTCGCCGGGATGTTCATAAATAACCTGGCACATTACAGGAAGGTGTTTAGTTCCCTACTAAAAAAGGATGCCGATTTTAAATGGAAAAAAGAACACCTTGAAGGGATTATACAGTTAAAGGAGGTTTGCAAACAACTCCCCCAAATTGGCAATTCCGAATGACGAGGACGAGCTGGTCCTATACACGGATGCCAGTGATTATTGGTGGGCAGCGGTTCTTACGAAACTAACGCCCAAAGGAGAAATGCCATGTAGATATTGCAACGGGCTATTCTCAAATAGCGAGGCAAACCGATGGCATATCAATGAAAAGGAGTTTTTCGCAGTTAGAAAGGCGTTTAAGAAATGGCCTTTATTTCTACTATCTAAGAAATTCACCTTAAAGATTGATAACTCAAGCGTTAAAGCCTTTTTGAAAAACAAAATTGAATCTAAACCCGAAAAGGCTAGATTACTTAGATGGCAAGTTGAATGTCAATATTATGATTTTGATATTGTCATTATAAAATCTCATGAAAATGTTCTTGCAGATTTTTTAACGAGAGATGGAGGGATCAGAGATTGATTCGTTCCTCAAAATGGCGAGGCATCTAAGGGAACACCTGGAGATGCTTCAACGCGAGTTCGATGCATTGACCCTCAATGCAGAGGTAACCGGAAGGTTACAACGATTTGATCGAGAAACTGTTTCCGATCGAATACGAGGTTGCATACAGGCCAACGAACAGTTATGGTCTGTAATGAGAAAGCCCCTTCTCCGGGCGACATCTTCAATGGTGCAAAAGGAGACACTTCGAGTACAGGGCTCTATACCTGTAGCAGGGGATTCAAGTACCCCTAGCACGAGAACTAAGATGGAATCATCCACGGATGAACTGCCTCAAGTTAAAATCGATACTCCAGAGTTAAATCCCGAGTCTTCGAGTCAACCCATCGCCTCAGGGGTTAATGAGGAAGAGATCGATCTTAGGCCACAGACAGGCAAATCTAAGATCGATACTTACGAAATTTTGAAAACTCCTCATTTTCAGGTTTACCAACAGAGATGGGAAAAGTTAATAACCAGGTTGGGAATTAATCCGGCAAAATGTCTAATAGATGTTTCCAGAAGATATCCAAGAGTGTGGATGATGCCAGAATCTCATCCACAAGATGTAAAAAGTTGGTATGAATTCGGGGCCTTAGCATCGGTTCATACAAGATCGCCAAGCTTCTCAGAAATATCACAACTTCCGAGATGGATACAAGATGCAGTGCATGAGACATGGACGAATAACCCACATCTGGCACGAGGTGATGTCCTAGAGCTATATTTCTTTAGCGCAGCACCAGAACCGGTCGGAAAGGGATTGCATGAAGTGTTTCATTTCATCAAACTTAGGCGACCAGACATGGAAGCAATAAAGAAAATCAAAGCACCACCGTCCGACGGAATTCCGTTAGTGGCATCACTCACGGAAGACGATATGTCCACAAGAAGGGCATGGGGTCTTTGGGTCTGCCTCACCGAGATGGACAAAGTCAAGTTCCCATTCAAGTTCTTCCAGAATACGGTGAATGGATCTTTCCTGTTAAACACAATGACAGGAAACACAACAGGATTCGCAGAAGATTTATTTGAGAAAAAGAGATCTCTTTTGTGGAACAACAAGCTACCAGGGAGTAAAGAAACTCGCCGGAAATACTGTAACATGGCCCACGTTTGGAGATGGACAGAGAAAATATGTCCAGAATGCTCGAATCAGACGGAGCCGGAGTTTGGTACAAAGTCCAAACAGAATAAGCCAAGTGATCAGGGGACACCAAAAATACGTTTTACCCGGGGACCGCACAAATCAAAAAAGTAAAGGATTCCCCGACAACAATAAAAGGATCATGTGATGATCAGGTCCTTCAAGAACGTGCCTCTGGAAAGCGGAAATTTCACCAGCTAACAGAGGACAATAATGCAAATAAAGACGTAAGCAATGACGTCAATTAATTTACAAGCTATGTGAAGTCCGGATTTCAAGTCCGCCAGACTTTTATAAATTCAAGATTTGGAGGAAGCAGAAGGCATCGCTCATCACCTTCTATTTTCTCATATTAATAAAGAAAGAGTGTTTTGTGTGCAAGAATAAAGAGTGTTTTAATAGTTTGTATTAAGAAGTTTATGTATTTACGAGTGCAAGCCTTCTCTATGAGAGGCTAAACAAGTTTTCTCCTCCTAAAAGGAGATTACTAATGTAATAAATTTTATTCTAAGTTCTTAATAAAATAAAGGCTTCTGGTTCAACATGTGTGCTTAACCAAATATCTATAAATCAAGTATCTCGTACGCCTAGTGTAGGAAACGAACTAAGGCTGTGCTAAACAGTTACTGAAGGAGTCGGATAACTTGTAGTTCATCTTCTGTGACTAGAAGTTAGACGGTGTTATCGTCTGTAAAACGAACTAGGGGCGGTAACTTTCCGACTGGTGGCATCGCAACCCATCTCACCCGGAGCTGTTTCGGTCAAAGAGAGGTACGAAATTTTAGAGAAATTTTAATTTTACGGAAGCATGTTGGGCCTAAGTACTATCTGGTAAATTTCTAAGTATTTTTTATTCTGTACCTAAGTATTAAGTATGTTACAACTAAGTACTCAGTTTTCTGCACAAAAGATATAAGGGCATATTGGTCTCAAGGGAGCTAACTTTAAATTATATATGGAGCTAGGGAGTGGAAACAAAGAAAAATTAAAAGGGGAGTAAACCCCAAAATGAAAGAAGGCAAAGGGAGTGGTCCACAAAAACCCCTTTTATAAACTCTAATTCCAACTTATTAATTGATAATCATAATCGGTTATGAAATATTCTAATAAAAATGAAAATCAATATAAATAAATATAAAGCAATTACTGATCAATACGATAATTATATTGTAATCATTATAAAATAATATAAACTTTTTACAAATCGTGAAAGTGAATTGATAATTATATTTTGTAATTAATTTACATATTTTAGGTATCAACACTTATAATCATATTCATGTCGTAGATAATCAGTTTTTGGTTATCATATTTTTTGTATAATATGTAATTAATTTACATATTTTTTGTATAACTAATAATCATAACTGAATATGATTTCATAAAGAGTATTTGATTTACATATATTTAGTAAGTACATTAATCATTAATTATTAATTACATCTGATTATTAGAATTATTAATTACATCGGATATTGATTATTAGGATTTGTTTTAGGCAAATTATTAGATGGACTCAGGTGCACCTTACAAGGTGCACCCTGTTTCTCCATATAAAGGTATTTTTCACAATTTTCACGCACCCCCTTTCTTTCCATCTCAGAATTCTTACGCGCTTGAAAGCAAATTCTTTTCAACGATTTCTCTTCTCCAGCAATTTCACGATCCAAATCACCAAAACCTCCATCAATTTCGCCCAGATAAAAATCCATCACGGTTATACCCATCGAATTCAACAGCAACCGCGATTCCGACGATCCCTATCGATTTTAACACCAAACAATTGTGAGTTTTTTTTTTCGATTTTTCCATCGTTGCTCCACCATCAACAAATAAATCCTTCAATTCCGATTAATTGAATCTGGTAGATNAACCGACCAATGTGACACTAATTATTTCTTAGATTCTAATTATATTCTTATTTCTACAGTACTTATGAGATGGGTACCAATCTATAAATATGTATTCTTTAATTGATTGACATATGCACAATTGTACAAACTTATTTACCTTTTTAATAATTATAATAAATTAATAATTTGTAATTTTATAAATATTTACTATTATTATTATTATTATTATTATTTTGTATCCTAATTATTTTGGGAATTACAGTTCTATTCTCATAATTTTGGGTCATCGAAATTAGTCCTACTCGGTTTTAATTATTGATGGGAGAGTTTTCAATTGATACATTTTTTTTTAATAAACAAGATATTTCATTGGATTCACTCAATTCCTATATACCATTTAGGTTATATTAATACCATTATAACATGAATTAATATTTACTTTCTTAATTATAGTCATACCCAAATCTCGTTATAAATGGTGGCGCCGAACTCCCCCAATTAGAATTGTCAAAATGGCTTTGGCTCATTGGCCCACCCCGCCTTTATAAAGGTAGGGGGTGGGTTAAGGTTTTAGTTGTTCGCCAAGAGGCGGGCCAAAACGGACTAGACCAAGTGGGCTACGGGCTTGTGTGGGACGATTCGTGTTGGGCGTGGGTTAGCCGGCCTCAATAACAAAATAAAAATTTTGTAAACTAACCTAAGGTATAGGACTAAGGATGTGGGGGCGGCATTCACCATTGTAATTGCGACTTTGTAAGTAAATAAATAAATATTGTAATAAATTAGCCGGATTCACTAAAAAGCCTTAAGATAGCCCTATTTTGTTTTATATATCCAAACCCATCATTCTCCTACCAGGTAATTTCATTTTAGGGTTAATGAGATAGATACCAAATATAAGAGATCTAATTCCAATTTTGTTGCCATAGTTAAAAAATCACAAATATGACTAACCAATGTGAAAAGAATTCCATGTTTGCGCGATTTCCTGGCTTCCCAAATATTAGCCTTCAATTAACAGAAATACCAAAAATAATAATTTAAACACGCTGTCCCTAATTTGTTGTGTAAGTAACCTATACGTAAACTGTAACGGATATCACTTCAATCTCTCAATCATGGATGACTTATTAATGGATAAAACTAAGAATCGCTGCAAAAATAATAGTAATACGATAACTCGAAGAGGAAAGCAGAAATATATAGAAAAACAACTCGAGGAAACACGCAGAAATCTGGGAAAAAAATGTACGCAAAAGTCATCTGCGGGGCCTCCTCACAGCGAAGGGGAAACGATAAGTAAGCCTTGTCTTTTTTTTTTTTATCAACACTGTTTGATTTTATTTCTTTTTGATTTTCTTACTTTATTAAGTGATTTTTTTTACTTTGTTCCAGATTGTTAAGAATTATATAATAAAATCTGCATGTATTTTTTGTTTACTTGTTTGAACCTTTGAACATCTGACTATAAATAACAGTGGCACATATTTATAAAAATATATATCACTATTGTATGTAATGGTCAATCTTGTGAATTGGTTCTCGCTGGAAGTGCAATGATTCCTTTAAGGTACATTTAATACGCATCGAAGGGGTTATTGATTATTTGTTATTTGTCGTAACCGAAAATAATAGTTTGTTTGTTTATTTCATATAATTTTTGTAATTTTTTAAAATAAGTAGTTATTATTTCCTGAACATTCGAGCTGATCATGTGTGTTTTGGTGATGTTTTTCATTTTTTTATTTTTTAATTTCTGGATTTGTTATTTTTTTCAGTAAATGGCTACGACACTTATTTTAGTACATTATAATGGTGAGTGGGACCAGAAGAACAACTACGTTGAATAGGCTTATTGCAGAACAATTAAAAATTAATACGAATAATAAACATGTTGTGTTGAAGTATCAACTTAAGGATGCATATATGCCAATTTCAATAGAAAATGATGCATGCTTAGAATTCCACAAGGAATTGAAATTTAAAGAACCCGATTATACGAAGTTCCCATTGTGCACTACAATTAAAGAGGTGAGGCACGATGTCGTGAGTTCCTTCACAACAGGTGGAGAATTAGTAAGTGCATGTAAACTCAATTCAATACACGTGCAGCGTTTGAGAGATGCGATGCTACTTGATACAAACATAACAGTATTAAGTGTATTCAAACTTGCAAACGATGCAACGAATGAGATTGTTGATGAGGTTGATTCATTCAACAAAAAAATAAGTAAAATACCAGTTGAGAAAAATGATTGCATACATGACGACATTGAACGCGGTAACGTGAGACCGGGGCAGGTGTTCAGGAATGAAGAAGTTTTAAAAAGGACCCTGAAGTTCTTTGCTCTAAGCCAGAAATTTAATTTCAGGGTTATAAAATCATGTCGTAAACAGTATTGCGTCGCATGTGTGGATGATGAGTGTGGTTGGTTTGTGAAAGTTTCTTGTGTCGGTAATTTTGGTATTTTCAAGGTGCGGTCGATGCACAATACGCACACATGTCCGCTGGTGATACCACACTAAATATCATGCTGGTAATTATGGTAAGCGACCTCATTTCTTGGAAGGAGCATTCCTTCTAAGAGGTGGGCGAGCTGGTTTATAGAGTAGCGACCTGAAGTATAAGGGAGAGCTCTCATATAGGGTGGCGACCTCTTATGGTTTATTAGCTCGGCGTTATCTGGTAGCTCGGTAATGGGATTTGCAAATATTAGGTCCGAATGTGCTATATGGATGGTATTGTGGAGTCCCGGCGAATTATATTAAAAGAATCACAGGCCCAGGCCTATTCTGGTAATTTAAGCGAGAGGTCTATTATTTATGGGAACTTAGCATACAAGAGAAATCCTAAATCTAAGTCGGTCATGGTGTTTATAAAATTATAGTGGGAGAAGGTAACCCTAGCTTGGGGAACACTTCTCTTGTCTATATAAAGGGGTTTACGCCTCACTTTTATTCTAAGTTGGTTTTATCACAATTGAACTCTAAAAAATATCTCTCGCACTTTCTGACTTAAGCATCGGAGGACCTTCGTCGGGGCCATCCACCGCCTTGGCTGAGGTTCTGTTTTGCAGGATCGATCAGGTCTCTAGGAGGCTCTTGGAGATCAATCAGGTCGCTGCAGCATAATTCGAAGTTATTTAGGTCGCTGATCTCTTATTTAAGGTTAGTACCCCTATTCTTGAGGAACCAATCCTTTTGGTTTTATCAAGTCGCGCCGTCTGTGGGAAAGAGGGACATCGAGTCCTTGAGTAAACGATGTGAGAAAAATCGCAAACACAACATGAAGGAAAGGAACATGCAACCTAAGATCCTGGATTTCGGTCCTGGATCAAGTAAATCGAAGAAGAAGAACAAGATGGGGGAAATCGATAAAGAAGAACAAACGAAAGATGGGCTAACGCCTCCACTGGTGCCTCCCCCAAGAGGGCCGAAGATGTAGAATCTGGCTGGAACATCGCCACCCTCGCCGGAAAAATAGAAGGGAAAGGGACCTAAAGAAGAACAACAAGCGAAAACACCAGAAGTTGTTGCACAAAAGGTTGTATGCGTAGGGACGAAGGTGTGAAAAGAATTGCCCAAGGACAAACCTTGTCAAATCAATAAAGGATTTCTGGAAGGACTCATGGAGTTTATACCACTTAAAAAGTAGGAAGATCTAAACAAATACCTAGTGGGAGAGCTGGGTAAGGAAGAAGATAAAGCTAGTGAAGAAGATGGTAAATCGAATGATGGGCGCGTGGAAAATTCAGTAACCGAAGGGTAGAAACAAACTGGAGGATCTCTTTCGTGGAGATCGTCTCGTGGGAAGAGAGGAGGCTGGAGCAAACGAAAACATGTGGATTCTTCCAGCACCACCTCGTCTTTAGAGTCCCACACTTATAAACATAAATATAAGAAAGGGAAGAGATTGAAATTGGGGCGAGTTATTATAATCATCGAGGTCGACGACATAGCAGGTACACTAGCGAGAGTGGAACAGAGGACTCGAGCACGGATGGTGTGTCCAAGTAGAGATCTCAAAAAAGTCGAGGTCGGTATCATGAAGAGAAAGGAGAAAATGAGGTCAGGCCAGGAAATAAGGCATTTAGGGATATGCAAGAAGCACTGCTAACTCTCCAAAAGCAAATGGCGGGAGGAAAGCTTGACGAGGAGAAGGGACATCCTTTTTCGGATGATATATTACAGGCTGTGTTACCTAAGGGGTATAAAACATTGGATTTTCAATATCGTGGGGCGACGGATCCAATCGAGCATATACAACTCTTTGAAAATAAGATGGTCCTACATGGGTATACGGATGTCGTGGCATGCCGAGCTTTTGTATCTACAGGGGAATCGCGCAAAGCTGGTCTCATCAATTGGTGAAGGGAAAAGTTACTAGCTTTCGGGTGTTGTGAGCAGCCTTTTCGAAGCAATTTTCTAGCGTGAAGCAAACTACACAAACTACGTAGTCACTTTTTGCGATGGTACAACAACCAGATGAGAGTTTGAAGCGGTATGTCAACAGGTACACTAATGCCACTCTAGAGGTACCCACCGTTACAGATGAAATGAAGGCAGGGGCGTTACATCAAGGGTTGAGGAGGGAAGATTTACGCAAATCTCTGGTTAAAGAAATGGCACGAACGTACGATGAGATTCTGGAGAGATGTAATAAGTATATAAATGTGGAAGAAGCTGAGGAGGAGCATCGTCTGCGATTTGGTGTGAAAGTCGTGGAAACCGGAGGCAGTATGTTGAAGAGGTCAGAAATTAGAAGAGAGCCCAGAAGGGTAGTACGCGGGCTCCTAACTCCGGGTTTGGAGGCGAGGGTAGAGCCTAAACTGGATATGAGTAACTGGAAAGACGGGGATTTCACACCATTAATCTATCCCCGCGCTAAGGTGTTCACCATCATGGAGCGGCTGATACCCAATGATATAAAATGGCCAGAAAAACGCACGCAGCTCCCTACTAACCCCAAATCAAATTTCTTTTGCATGTTTCATATTAATTATGGTCATTCCACGGAGATGTGTAGACATCTTAAGGAGGAAATTGAAAGGCTTATAAAAGCCGGACATTTGAAGGAGGTCATATACAAAGACAGAGCCACGGGAGCAGAGGCAGATGTTGCCTCCACCACCACCACCCAGAGATCCACCTCAAAATCAGGCCGAGAGGCAGCCTCAACAAGGAAACCAGAGACAGGATGGGCCAAGAAAGAACAAAGTAAGAATAAGCATGATTTCAGGAGGGCCAACGGATGGCGATACCAATAGCGCGCGAAAGAAGCACGTCAAATCAGCTCGGCCTGGAACATGGGAGGTCGCTGGTATCAGTAGGCGACCATAAAGGTCAGGACCGATCATCTCCTTTGGTCCTGACGAACGACGCGGGCTGCAGAAGGATCATAACGATGCACTGGTTATCGAAGATGAGGTAGCAGGATATGAGGTTGGGAGAATTTTTGTGGATAATGGGAGCTCGATTAATATAATATACACAGATTGCCTGGAGCAAATGACACTGGAGACAAGGTTGCGACCTGTGAATACGCTGATATACGCGTTTAATGGAGCACAAATGATTACAGAGGGAGAGCTAACACTTGCAGTGGTGTTAGGAAAAGGTGAATTGCGGGCAAAGAAAGATTTAAAAATTTTAATTGTCCGTGGGAGATCAGCGTATAATGCAATATTAGAGTGACCTGCTCTTAATGCATTCCAGGCAGTAACATCTACATATCATATGAGTATAAAGTATCCGATAGGAGATAAAGTGGGGGAGGTTGTGTCCGAGCAGCAGGTCGCTAGGTCATGTTACCAGATGACATTTAGAAAAGGCTTGAGTGAGAACAAGCGAGAAAGGGGTAAAGAAGTACAGGAGGGTATACTCACTGCAAAGAAGATGAAAGAACAAGAAAATTCTGTTCGGCCACATGAAGAGTTGATGGAGATTTCGCTGGAGGAAGGTCGCCCAGAGTACACTACGAAAATTAGAACCTTGATGGTAGAAACATTGAAGGAAGAGCTGATAAATTTATTAAGGGAATTTTGAGACGTTTTCGCCTTTGGGGATGGAGACTTAGATTTACCCGGAAGTGGGAAAGGGGACAGGTTTGATAGGGGTATCCCCGGAGGTCGCGCAGCACCACTTAAATGCAGATCCGGAGGCGAGGTCGGTCAAACAGAAGACAAGGCATTTTGGGCCTGAGCTGGACAAAATAATTGAGGAGGAGGTGCAAAAATTGTTGAAGGCAGGCCACATTCGAGAAATTTAGTTTCCAGAATACTTATCTAATGTTGTGATGGTACCTAAATCGAGACAGAAGTGGAGGATGTGTGTGGGTTTTTGCGACCTAAATAAAGCATGCCCAAATGATCACTACCCTCTGCCGCGAATAGACCAGCTGGTAGATTCGACCTCGGGGTGCGAACTATTAAGCATGATGGATGCTTCACAAGGTTATCACCAAATACCATTGTCAAAGGAAGATCAACCTAAGGTGAATTTTGTCACCTCAACGGGAACGTACTTTTTTGTGTCTATACCTTTTGGTATGAAGAATGCAGGGGCGACCTATCAAAGGCTGGTGGATAGAAAGTTCAAGGACCTGTTGGTGTCCACTATGGAGGTGTATGTTGATGATATGTTGGTGAAGAGAAGGAAAGCAGAATCCCATGTAGAGGACTTGCGAAAAACTTTTATTATACTCAGTGTTCTAAAAATCGCTAGGCGGCTGCTAGGCGGCAGACCAGTGCCTAGCGCCTAGGACGCCTAGGCGGGGCCTAAGCGGGGCCTAAAATTTGAGAATAAATACCCTGATTTACAACATTACATCCAACTATTTAATAGTTCAACATACTACCTGCTACACAAAAAAGTATATGTCAATTCAAAACTAAAAGTAATAATCACAAGTTACAATTCACAAGTTTAAAGCTATTGTTCGATTCAAAGTTCAAAACAATATAAATCCATAAATTAATTAGTCAAATAAAAACACCATAACATATATTACAAAATTAAAATAATCAAAAAATAGGCCCAAAAATGACGTCGTTTCACGCCATAAAAAATAAAAAAAGAAATTGGCCTGGCGCTTAGGCGCCGAGGGCGCCTGGGGCGCCCGACGATTTCTTTGGCAAATTTTTAAAAATCGTAGGCGAATTGGTGGTGGCCTAGCGCCTAGGCGGGCGCCTAGGGCGATTTTTAGAACAGAGATTATACTTAGACATTACGGGATGAAGCTCAATCCAAAGAAGTGTGAGTTCGGTGTGCGATCGGGAAAATTTTTGGGGTATATGGTAATGGAGAGAGGTATCGAGGTTAACCCTGAGAAGGTGCGGGCTGTTTTGGAGATGCCACATCCTCGAACGGTGCGCGACGTACAGGTGTTAACAGGTCGTATTGTAGGTCTTAATCGTTTATCTCCCGGTCAGCAGAGAAGGGTGTCCCTTTTTTTAGGGCACTAAGGAAAGGATCCAAGTTTGAATGGACCAAGGAAGCAGCGGACGCATTTGATAAGCTAAAAGAGTACTTAGCAGAGATACTTAACAAAGCCAATGCCCGGGGAAGACCTGATTTTCTATATATCGGTCGGGGAGGTCACAGTAAGCTCAATGCTCATCAGAGAGGATGCAGGTACCCAAAAACCTATTTATTATATTAGCAGGATGCTATGGGGTGCTGAATTGAATTATTCCGAGTTGTAGAATGGAGGTTTTGCGCTAATTTGTACAGCAAGAAAACTGCGACCATATTTTTTGAGCCACAAGATGAAGGTACGCACGAACCTGGATCTCAAGCAGGTTTTGAGTAATTCAAATGTGTTTTGAAGGCTAGTGAAATGGGCGGTGAAATTGAGCAAATACGATGTGGTGTACAAACCTCGCGCGGCCATCAAAGCACAGGTGTTAGTTGATTTCTTGCAAAAGATGGTGCGTCCACCTAAACCAAATGACGAGACAAAGGCATGGTTAATGCATACTGATGGATCGACTGTGGTATCAGGAGCTGGAGTGGGGGTTGTGTTAACTAGCCCAGAAGGTGAAAATTTAGAATTTGCGATCAAACTGGGATACAAGGCATCTAATAATGAGACAGAATATGAGGGGGTATTGCAGGGTGTGAAAATGGCAGGCGATCTAGGAGTAAGTAAGGTATGGGCATTCACAGACTCCCAACTAGTGGCTCATCAGTTCGACGAATCTTTTGAGGCAAAGGAAGAGCGTATGGTTGTATATTTAAAGAAGTTACGAGAAGAGGTTGTGCGTTTTGAAGAATTTAAGCTGGATCATTTATCGCGGGCTGATAATACTCGTTCTGATCAGCTCACTCGGATTGCAGAAGCGTTGGGGACTTGTGATACTAGAAAAATTACATTGCTAGAGTTAAGTTATAGTAGTGTAGATAAAGGAAAGGAAGCGATGGAAATAGAGATAAAAGATGACTGGCGTACGCCAGTCTGGGAGGTTCTTGTTAAGGCAAAGGAAGGCGAAATACAGTTATCAACAAAGGAGGCTCGAATAGCAGCTTGATTTTGTGTTATAAATGAGGAATCGTATAAAATGTCGCGTTTTGGCCCTTTTTAAAGTTTTTGGCCAAGTAGGAAGGATTAGAAGTGTTAAGAGAGATACATGAAGGGTACTGTGGTGATCACGCGAAAATCAGGGCGCTGGTTGGGATAACATTGCGGACAGGTTTCTTTTGGCTAGGAATGAAGGGTATGGCTCGCGACCTAGTAAGGACTTTTAAAAAGTGTCAGATGCATGCACCGGTCATCCATATACCGGCTGAAGATATGATGGTTATGAGCTCACCTTGTCCCTTTGCACAGTGGGGAATTGATATTGTGGGGCCTTTCCCAAAAACGCCAGGCAATAAACAAAATCTGGTGGTGGCGGTCGATTATTTTACGAAATGGGTGGAAGCTGAGGCGGTCACGGGCATAAGTGAGCAGGACATAATGGGTTTCATCTTTAATAACATTTATTGCATGTTTGGTGTCCCGCGGGTGCTAGTTTCGAATAATGGAACCTAATTCAACAGGCAGAAAATTCTGGATTGGTGCAAGGAAATGGGGATGAAGCAACTTTTTGCTTCTGTGGCGCATCCTTAGGATAATGGGAAAGTTTAGGTTACTAACCGCATTATAGTGCAAGGCATTAAGCTGCGGCTGGAAAAGGAAGGAGGACTTTGGGAGGAAGAGCTCGCATCGGTTCTATGGGCTTACCGGATGACTCCCCGAACCTCTACAGGGGAGTCACCGTTTATCTTGGTTTATGGAATGGAAGTTGTCATCCCAGTGGAGATAGTAGGGGGCTCACAACGTTTATCAACATTCAATGTGGAAAAGAATGAAAGACTAGCGAAGAAATTGAGACAATTGATGAAATACGAGACAAGGCTGCGGCCATACATAGTACCAGGAAGCTGGATCCCCGGGTGGAACGCTATAAATAGAAAATTCAAGCAGCTTTCAACAGGCGAGTAAAACGTCGATATTTTCAGGTCGGGGACCTGGTATGGAAACGGTCTGATGCCATACATAGTACCAGGAAACTGGATCCAAATTGGGTAGGGCCGTTCAAAGTGATCAAGGAGTTACACGGGGGAGCATATATACTTGAAAATGCTCAAGGGAAAGCTCTACCTAGTAGCTGGAATATTTGTCATTTAAAGAAATATTACGCCTAAGTGGCGGGTCTATGAGGTAAGTGTGTGTTATTTTTGTTTTGTGAACCAATGCTTCTATAGGTCGGCTGATTATTGTTTTGTGAACCGATGCTTATATAGGTCGGCTGATTATTATTTTGTGAACCGATGCTTGTATAGGTCGGCTGGTTATTTTATTACCCTCTGGGGCGGATGATTGTTTTGTGAACCGATGCTTCTATAGGTCGGCTGGTTGTTTATTACCCTCCGGGGTGGGAATTCATCCACAATAAATAAAAGATATTTTACAGCTTTATGGTTTTATGAATGGTTGAATAATGTGATTTTAAGTATGTTTGGTTTACATGCTTGAGATCGCTTCCGGGAGGGATATGTTTGACTTACATATACTTCTCGGATCGTTGTAATGGTGTATGTCTGTGCTAAGTTTATAAGGAAGGACATATTTGATTTATATGCTCCTTTATATGAGTTAAGATCAACTTTGCTTGATTAATATGGCTCGTAACTTGCTGAGTCTTGCGGTTTCTGATGTGAACAGGTTTGACTTATATGATATAGGTGACCTATCTTGAACTTATGATATTACATAAGCAGGTTTTAATTGCGGGTTGTGGTTATATGTTATGCGGATGTTCATTCTTGTGAGTTTATTATTCATGGGTTTGATTAGCATGATTAATAACATAATTATGTGTACTTTGAGATGGTTTGTTGAAACAAATTGTTATGAAATCTAAGGACAAAATTTTTCATACATCTTGATACTAGAAAATATGAGTTTGGAATTACAGAGTCAGTCAGGTAGTATTTGGCCCAGATACGGGTACAAAATCTTCCAGAGGTGCGTCCAGCTCAGCAACCATCTTGGCGGATAGGACAGCTCGGGCTTGGCATGATAGCCACCACTGGGCGTCTTTCGGCTGCTTCATGTCGCCCTTCCAAAAAGAAGGAAGGCTATTTATTATGGCTTTGATGTCGGGGTTGTATGAGACGTTCATGCCCGCGAGCTGGGTCTTGATTATCTCCGCAGCTTTGTGGACCCACTCCCTGCTGCCTCTAGCCATCTTGCCGAAATATAGGGATGAGTTCTTGTAGGCCTGCAGCAGTTCCTCCTGATAGGCATCCATAAACCTCTTCCCCACCTCGCTTGTCAAGAAGGTGCAGCGGCCTTCGGCGACGCCTTGTGCATGGGTTATCTGCGATACCTCTTCAAGTTTCTGGATTTGGCCTTTGAATTCGTTGGCTGCTCGAGCCGCCTCGTCCTTCACGCTCTCCACCTGGCTCTTCAGCATGTTTATCTTCTCCTCATGAGATGATCTTTTGGAGGTCACGATTACATGTGGTGAGCTTTATTGGGTGAACAATGATATAGCTCGATATCGCGAGTTGGTTTATGGTATAATGCCTTGGTATGCTAATGAGGTGATTTATTAAAGTTTTATGATTTATGATTAAGTTTTTATTGTGGTTTCTGGTTGTTGCATTCTTTTTACCTTTTTAGATATTCTACCTGATTTCGTACCTCAACCAGCCAGAATATGGGGGACTAGCTGATACGACACTAAATATTCATGCTGGTAATTATGGTAAGCGACCTCATTTCTTGGAAGGAGCATTCTTTCTAAGAGGTGGGCGAGCTGTTTTATAGAGTAGCGACCTGAAGTATGAGAAAGAGCTCTCATATAGGGTGGCGACCTCTTATGGTTATTAGCTCGACGTTATCTGGTAGCTCGGTAATGGGCTTTGTAAATATTAGGTCTGAATGGGCTAATATGGATGGTATTATGGGGTCCCAGCGAATTATATTAAAAGAATCACAGACCCAGGCTTATTCTGGTAATTTAAGCGTGAGATCTATTATTTATGGGAACATAGCATACAGGAAAAATCATAAATCTAAGTCGGTCATGGTGTTTATGGAATTATAGTGGGAGAAGGTAACCCTAGCTTGGGGAACACTTCTCTTGTCTATATAAAGGGATTTACATCTCACTTTTATTCTAAGTCGGTTTTATCACGGTTGAACTCTAAAAAATATCTCTCGTACTTTCTGACTTAAGCATCGGAGGACCTTCGTCGGGGCCGTCCACTGCCTTGGCTGAGGTGCTATTTTGCAGGATCGATCAGGTCGCCAGGAGGCTCTTGGAGATCAATCAGGTCGATGCGCATAATTCGAAGTTATTCAGGTCGTTGATCTCTTATTTGAGGTTAGTACCCCTATTCTTGAGGAACCAACCTTTTTGGTTTTATCAGCTCGATAGGTGAATGAACGAGCAGCGGCAAGTTACATCACAGATTGTAAGCGACTGTATTAAACAAAAGGTTATGTAGTTTTAAAACGACATATAATGATACAACCAATTATAATGAGTACATTTATTGAAAATTACATGATGTTGGAATTCTTGAAAAAAAAATGGTTGGGCCAAGTCCCAATAATGCGTGTGATTTTTGTTTTTAGTTTTATTTTAAGAGAATTTTTATATAAGACCTTTTTTCAACCAATGTGACACTAATTATTTCTTAGATTCTAATTATATTCTTATTTTCTACAGTACTTATGAGATGGGTTTAGATAGACACCTCTCTGTACCAATCTACAAATATGTATTCCTTAATTGATTGATGTACAAACTTATTTAGCTTTCAAATAATTATAATAATTTGTAATTGTATAATTTGTATTTATTATTATTATTATTATTATTATTATGTATCCTAATTATTTTTGGAATTACAGTTCTAGTCTCATAACTTTGGGTCATCGAAATTAGTCCCACTCGGTTTTAATTATTGATGGGAAAGTATTTAATTGATACATATTTTTATAAACAAAATATTTCATAGGATTCACTCAAATCCTATATACAATTTAGGCTATACTAATACCATTATAACAAGAGTTAATATTTATTTTCTCAATTATAGTCATACCCAAATCTCGTTATAAATGGTGATACGCTGATCGCTCCCAAATAGAGTTGTCAAAATGGGCCTGGCCTGTCGGGTTGGCCCACCCCGCCTTTATAAAGGTAGGGGTGAGTTAAGGTTTTAATGGTCCGCCAAGAGGCGGGCCAAAACGGACTGGACCATGTGGGTTACGGGCTTCTGTGGGGTCGATTCGAGTTAGGCATGGACTAGTCGGCCACAATAACAAAATAAATATTTTGTAAACTAACCTAAGGTATAGGACTAAGGAATTGGGGGCGGCAATCACTATTGTAATTGTAACTTTGTAAGTAAATAAATACAGTAATAAACCAATCGGACTCTCTAAAAATCCCTAAGATAGCCCTATTTTGTTTTATATATAAACTGAAGCAGTCGCAAGTCTCCAAACCCATCATTCTCCTATGTAATTTCATTTTACATTATTATATCATAGAAGTACGCCCATGTAAGTTTAATTTGAGGTGTTTCTTTTGTCAAAGTCTCTTTTTTTTTTTAGTTTGGTAATTTTCTGCAAAAGTATTTGATTTTTTAAGCAATGGGGAATTGATAGGAAGGTTTTCTCTTTGACATTGGATAATGCGTCTAATAGTGATTTGTATGCAAGATATTTTAAAAGATCAACTCTCTTTAAATTATAGTTTATTGTGTGATTGTGAGTTTTTCATATCCGTTGTTGTGCTCATATATCAAATATCATTGTCCATAAAGGTTTGAAAGGGGTGAATTCAGCTTTTAAAACAATTAGAGAGTTTGTGAAAAATGAAAAAAGTACAGAGAGTAGGAAAAAGATTTGACAAATGTGTGACGGAAGTTGGTAAAATTGATAGTGGTGTTAGCTTAAGATTAGATCTGGCTACTCGTTAGAAGGCCATTAAATACAAAAGGGCCTTTGCTTCCCTTCAATTGAATAATAAGAATTATAATTTTTGTCCTTCGGCTGAAGATTGGAAAAGAGGTGAGAAAATATGTGAGTTTCTTGAGCCATTCTATGATAGAACCAACTTGATCTCTGGTTCGTCTTATCCTACATCAAACTTGTATTTTTTGTAATTTTGGAAGATTCAAACTATGTTGCAAGAAAACATGGACAATGAAGACGCATTGATAATTGATATGTATGCAAGAATAAAAGCAAAATTTGACAAATATTGGAGTCAATATGGCATAATTCTTACATTTGGAGCTATTCTTGACCCACGAATAATGTTGGAATATTTTTATTCAAAGGTTGAGAGTGATCCTATTAAATGCCAAGAGAGAATGTCACTTGTGATGTCAAAGATACGTAAGCTTTTTGAGCATTATGATAATGCTAACAATCCATGTTTTTCACAAGTACAATCCCTCTTCTTCTACTATATTAGTTTTTTCAACGCAAAGTGGAGTAATTAAAAACAATGGCAAAAGAATATTTGATGCAAGTATTCTGACATTTTCTTTCTTTTTTATATTTATATTCTTTCTTTTCCTGATTACTTACTATATACATTAAACAAATGCAAGAAAGTAAAGCTTACGAGAGCAAAACTGTTACAAGTGTAATGAAATCTCAATTGGATCTCTATTTGGAGAAGTCGAAGCATGAGTTTTCATATTATCAAGATTTGGATGTTTTGGATATTGAAAAAGTAATTAGCACCGATACCCCACCATTATATTTATGGCACTTGATGTTCTTGTCATCCCCACAATATTGACGCATCAGAGTCGACATTTTCTATTGGTGCTCATGTGCTCACCAAATATAAAAGTTGCATCCTACCCAAAAAAGTTCAAGATCTTATTTTCACTCGTAATTGGTTACATAGTTTTGATGTTGGTAAGTTAGTTTATATAATATTAGTTTATGTTCTTTAATTGATGTTCCAGTTTATTGTGATATTATCCAATTATCCTTTTGTTTATAATATGTAGATGATTAGAAAAGTTCATCATGAAGACATCATTATCATTTGAAGGTGATTTCCCATGTGAAGGTGAACTGGCTGGAGGTTCAGATTCACATGAAAGTGATAATGCAGTGATTGGAGAAGAAATTGATGATTTAGGTCTAGTTGATTAGTGAACTTGATTTCAGTTTATGCAAATAATAAAATTAATTTAAGTTTGTTTAGCAGTTTTAGATTTCATTACAGTTTATGCAAATAAGTTGTTCTTTTTAAAAGAACATTATCTTAAGTTTGTTTAGTAATTTTGGACTTCATAGCAATTTATGCAATTAAAAAGTTCATTTTGTTATGAACCTAATTTGTGTTGGAAATCGTAGAGACGAACACCATGCTCGTGAAGCGGAAGTTTTAAAATTTAGATCCAACAAATCTATGCTGTGAACGAATATATTTATATAATAAATAAACAAAATAAAAACATGAAACCCTTACAGTAAATTCAGGTTCGAGTTCAATATTATGGTATCCACGCGATTAATTCTCCGACTGCAAGATCCAACTCCAGTGTATTGCTATCGTGAAGAAAGCTAGGAAATCCCACGAACGCTCAAGAACTCCCAATCTCAAAATTAGGATTTATGTTTTCTAAAAACTCTCTTGTTTTCATCGTATTTTCATTGTATACAACCTATGACTCTATGTTATATTTATACTAGGTACATAAGAGAACCCTAATCATAAAAGGGTTGGACTATCCAAGACATGGGCCCAAAACAATTTTAGCCCAAGTACCTTTATTAATATAACATAGATAATTAAATCCAAACCCATTTTAATTTAATTAAATAATTTCTATCAAATAGAAATTAATATCATAAGTATTAACAATTAAATATTACAATTCTAAATTGAATATTTTATACTTTCTTGATACACTCTTAAATCGGAAAACTAATCGCATATAGTGTGRCCCTATAGGCCTTTACATATGACATCAATCCAATGATGATCCTGACAAAACTCCTAGACGGTTTAGTTGGACGAACTCAATATATAAAGAACATTCACTTGAACTCAGCGAATTATAACCTTTATACAAARCTTTGGTGAAATTCCTTTCATTCCGAATCACTCGATTAAGCTTAAGATTTATCCAAGTGTCTATCTCAATGGCTTAATCAATTTATCTCATCTTTATTAGTCGACAACTAGACAATACTTCAATTACTATATTGAATATGTCTCTTGCATTGGCCAATGACTTTAGTCGACCTAATATAGAGATTATGAGTGATCTCTCTCGAAATTCCAATCGAGGAATGAATTCTTTCTTGGCTCAACTACCACCTTCATTTACATCATGGTGCACCCAACACAAGCCGTATCTACCCCAAAAGGAGTGCAAGCGTTGGTCATGGTCAAATTACACCACTCAGCAAATAAGGTGCGTATTGACCTCAAGTCGAAGGATTATCACACGCTTTATACACTGATGAGTTTATAGACATACAATAAATAACTTATCAGTAGGGTTTACCAATACTCTCCAAAGTATCCATGTGTCCATCACGAATAACTATTATTCGCAGTCGTGAGACTTACTGCATTCTCTAAAATGTGATGCAGACCACATGCCGACATATATTATATTATCAATATCCCAATCTTGATAATCATTAGTCGTGGCTATTTTAAGAGTAATGTTTTATCAATGACATCTCACCATATCAATGACAACATTTACTCTATGGGAACATTTATATGAATAATCACAAACAATCAAAATAATAATTCAATAAATGCAATGCCATATATATTACGATATATATAATAATTGTGATCAAGTATAATGTCTTTAAATCTGATTGTCTCTAGGATATTCATACTTTCAATCTCCCACTTGGCCTAGAGCCAATCACCTATATATCCAATATCAGGTTTACGATATGTTCATCATGTTACCCAGAACATGATGACTTTGAGCACACTCTATTTTAATTTCTCCTATCTCCACTATCTCCTTGATCAAGTGGTGACGTCTTAGTACATGCTTGTTGCTGTTCATGGATCTCAGTTCCTTTGCTAGCGCAATAGCACCAATGTTCTCACAATACAAAGATATTGGTGCTAGGAACTACCCCTAATTCCTTAAGAATTTATTTATCGAGACAGCTTCTTTAGCTGCCTCTTATGCAGCAATGTACTTAGCTTCGTTTTACCGAATCAGCGGCAGTTGTTTGCTTGGAACTATTCCAACTTACTACCTTATCATTGAAAATGAAGACATACCCAAATTGTGACTTGTAGTCATCATGGTACGTTTAGAAACTAGCATCAGTGTACCCAGTAACTGCCAATTTCTTTTGTCCACCATAGATTATGAAATATTCTTTAGTTCTTCTAAGATACTTAAGAATACTCTTGACTGCTTTCCAGTGTTCTTCCCCAGGACTCTACTGAAATCTGCCAGTCATGCTAAGTGCATAGGCCACAACTGGCCTTTTACAAATCATGGCGTACATGATTGATCCTAATGCCGAAGCGTATGAGATCCTTTTCATGCGATTAAGTTCCTTATCAGTAGAAGGACCATCCTACTTTGATAACTTGAGACCATGTCCCATTGGAATATATCCCCTATTGGAATTTTTCATAGAGAATCGTCTTAGAACTTTATCTATGTACATGGACTGTGATAGCCCTATATTCTATTAGGTCTATCCCAGTAGATCCTAATTCTAAGAATATAGCAGGCTTCACCCAAGTCCTTCATCATGAAGGTGCTGGACAACCAATCCTTTACTGATTGCATGACAAGGGTATCATTTCCAATTATCAATATGTCATCAACATATATAATAATATAAACAATACTCCCTCTAGTGCGTTTACTATAAACGCATGGATCTTCTTTGTTTCTGACAAAATCAAACGATTTGATTGCTTTGTCAAAACAAATGTTCCAACTTCTAGAGGCTTGTTTAAGTCCATAAATAGACTTTTGTAGCTTGCATACTGCTTTGGGTTTCGATTCAGATATAAAACCCTCTGGTTGTATCATATACACTTCCTCGGTCAATTCACCATTAAGGAAAGCAGTTTTAACATCCATCTGCCAAATATGGTAATCATAGTATGCAGCTATAGCAAGTAAAATCATAATGGACTTGATTTTTGCAACTGGAGAAAAGGTTTCATCATAGTCAATTCCTTCCCATTGACTATAACCTTTTTCTACCAACCTATCCTTGTAGGTTTGTACCTTACCATTTGCATCGATCTTCTTCTTGAAGACCCATTTGCATCCAATGGGTCTAACCCCAACTGGCAAGTCAACCAAGTTCCAAACTTGATTTGTGTACATCGAGTCCATTTCTGATTTCATGGCTTCAAGCCACCTCTTTGAGTCAATGTCTAACATAGCCTCAGTGTAAGTTCTAGGTTCATCATCGTCCGAAACTTCCACGTCACATTGACCCTCTACAAGGAGGTTTAGTCTTTCCGGTCGCCTATGAATCCTAATAGACTTACGAAGTTGGTTATCTTGCGTTTGAGTGTTTTGAGTGTTCTGATCATGAGAAGTTTCTTTTGTACTGGTAGGTCCAGCATTTTGAGATTCCTCAAAAGTGTCATCAACATGAACTTTCTGAGGAGGGAGTTGTGTAACCATTTCTTGGTCTTCCATTGGTTGCGATGATAAATTTTGCATTACTGCACCAATTATATCAATGCTCCCACTGGCTAAAGATTGTTCTCTAAGTGACAAATCTTCACCATAGGAATGACCAGGAGCTCCCACTGAATTCTTGTCTAGGTCATTAGACAAGTTTTCAACCTCCATGTCACTTTGTGGTTCTTGAATTTCTTCAAGTTCTATCTTATTTCGACTTCTTTCCTTGTAGACATAGTCTTCCTCAAGAAAAGTCGCTTTCCTGGAAACAATGACCTTATGTTCTCCAGAAACATAAAGTAGTATCCCCGTGTTTCTTTAGGATACCCCACAAAATAACGTTTCTCACTTATAGATTCCAACTTGTCAGTAAGCATCTTCTTTACATATGTAGGGCAACCCCAGGTTCGCATGTGCGTAAGTGATGGCTTCTTGCCATGCCATAACTCATATGGAGTTTTATTTACTGACTTCGATGGAACTCTATTCAGAACATAGATTGAGTTTAGTAAAGCATACCCCCATGGGTATGTCTGAAGATCTGAGAAACTCATCATGGATCTAACCATATCTAATAAGGTTCAATTTTACCTTCAGAAACACCATTCATTTGTGGTGTTCCAGGAGGCATCCATTGCGATTGGGCTCCATGAAGTTTTTAGTAATCGAGAAACTCTTTACTCAAGTATTCTCCTCTTCGATCCGATCGAAGAGTCTTAATACTCTTTTCAACTTGTTTCTCAACTTCTAACTTATACTCCTTAAACTTCTCAAAAACCTCTAACTTGTACTTCAAAAGATACACATGTCCAAACCCTAGAGAAGTCATCAGTAAAAGTAATGAAGTATGAATAACCACCTCTAGCTTGAGTAGGAAAAGGTCCGCATACATCAGTTTGAACCAGCTCAAGCACCTCTTTTGCTCGTATGCCTTTCCCAGAAAATGGCTTGTTGGTCATTTTTCCTTTGAGACAAGATTCGCATTTTCCATAAGACTCAAAATCAGATGGTGTTAAGTAGTCTAACTTTCTTAACCTTGCGATTCTTATTTCATTTATGTGACCAAGCCTACAATGCCATAAGTAGGTGGGATTATTCATATTACTTAATTTTATACATTTGTTTTTCACATTGAGAATGTCACGACTACAATCAAGAACATATTCTTCGTAATCGATGTAACAAAATAAAAATTATATAAATTTAGTCTATAACCCAAGGGTAATCTAATTTATAAGCCCCTACACGCTCGGAAGCAACCTTTGCTCAATTTTCCACGCGCAGGCAAACTTCCCCCAGTCTAGCCATCTTGCTGTCACTTAGCCCCTACACATTATTACAAATGTGTGAGCCAAATCCGGTATCAAATACCCAGCATTGAGAGTTATTAATAGACATATTTATCTCAATGACAAATATACCTGAGGAGCCGAAAACATTTAATGTTTTCCACTTCTCACAGTCTCTCTTCCAATGTCCATTTTCTTTGGAATATAAGCACACGTCTTTAGCCAATGTTGACTTCTTACGAGCACCTTATTTTGGCTTCAAAGCCATATGCTTAGGCCCAACCTTAGTTTTCTTTTTCTACTTTTTTTTACCTTTCAGGTTAGATCTAGCAGATGTACTCACCATGAGTACAACTTTGCCCTTTGAGGTGGAAGACTTATATGTCTTAAGCATGTTATGAAGCTCGGGAAGCTTCGCTTTCGTATTGTTCATATTATAATTCACAATGAAGTTTTCAAATGAACTAGGAAGCGAATTCATGATCAAGTTGATTGAGACATTTTCAGGTAGGTTCGTTCCAATCGAAGCCAACCTCTCAATCAACCCTATCATCTTCAAAACATGCTCAGACACCTTGCCCCCATCACGAAGCTTGCACTTAAAGAGATCTCTTAGCAGCTCATACTCCATAGTTTGAGCTTGCGAAGCATAGAGACTCTTCAAATGCTCCAACATTTCGTAAGGGGCCATGTGTTCATGCTGCCTCTGCAATTCTGTTGTCATCGCAGTTAAAATTACACATTGTGCCGAAGTTGCATCATCCTTATGTTTCCCATGAATACCCATGTCAAACTTGGCATATTCAGGAGAACCTTTATCCGGAATCTCAGAAATAGGTGTGTCCAACACATACTTAATCTTTTCTTGTCTCAGAACTAAACATAGATTGCGCAACAATCCATAAAGTTTGGTCCAGCCAACTTGTTCGTTTCAACCAAACATTGCAATGATAAATTCGACATCTTAACTAATGTGGAGAAAATAAATAGAGCGGGAATTAAAACTCTAATTCTAATTCCTATGATCACAATTATTAACTAATTAATAAGGACTTTAATAATTAGCTCCCACTATTTTAACATGTTCTACGACCCCATGGTAGAATACGGACTCATATCAAATATGATCATAGTGAGCCAAGATCGATTTTTGAAAATCGGGCAAAAAAATCGCCGGGGGAACTCGGCGCCCAAGTCGGCGCCTAGGCGCCAGGCAGTCCAATTTTTTATTTTTTTTTTTATTTTTTTTTATTTTTTTATCCAAGACGACGTCGTTTTGGTTTTAAATTTTTTTTAAAGTCAATTCAATTGTTACGGGGCAAGAATTGGGACAGAAAAGAACAGAAACAGACTGAGAACTCTTGCCCTTATTTAGTTATTTTGATTTTGTAATATGTGCTATGGATTTATATTGTTTTGAACTTTGAATTGAATAATAGTTTTGAACTTATGATCATTACTTTTAGTTTTGAATAGTCATATACTTTATTGTGTAGCAGGTAGTATGTTGAACTATTAAATGTTGGATGTAATATTGTAAATTAGGGTATTTATTCTCAATTCTAGGCCCCGCCTAGGCACCCTAGGTGCTAGGCGCTGGTCTGGCGCCTAGCGACCGCCTAGCGATTTTTGGAACACTGTTCAATAGTATGAACATGG